>CM014735.1:18793397-19067635 GCA_004329165.1 Spatholobus suberectus
CAGGTGGCGGCGACGATAGTGACAACAATGGTGGTGGTAGTGGTAGCGATTATGGAGGCGAAGACAACAGTGGTCTTATAAGAGGTGTTTAGTTGAATTTTAATTTCAGCTGTTCATTATTTCTAATTGTAATCCAATGGTTACTATTAATTGTTCTCATTTCTCATTTTAAGATGTTTCTCATTTGAAACGCCCCCCCCCATATATATATAATATATATAGGTGCAGGATCTGTCGACACTAGGTGTAAGAGTTAGTCAAATTACACCTTCAATAACTTTTTCTATAATACAAATTTAACCAATCCAACCGTTGAATTTGATGATATTATCTTTATGATTATGTATATCAAATTTCACATCATTTGGAATTTTCTAAATATGTTATGTAATATTGAATATTTATATATATTTTAATATCACATTGTACGTTAAAATAAAGTGATTCAATGAATTATTAAATAATTTTAGAATTGTATGAAATTTTGTATACTTTATCTAATTAATAAGAACATCAAATTCAACGGTTGGATTGGTTAAATTTGCATTATACAAAAAGTTATTAAAGGTGTAATTTGACTAACTCTTACACTTGATGTCAACGAATCCTGCCCCATATACATATATATATATATATATATATATATATATATATATATGTGAGGATCAAATGATACCAAGGTGTGAAATTAAAATTTGACACCAAATCTCACCCATTCATTCTAATTTAATCTAGTGACTTTTATCTATTCACTAAAAAACTCGCACGACATCTCCCTTTCCCCATTATTTTAGTTTTCCCGTAAACATAACCTCCTGAAAATGCTATTGGAACCAAAGACGTAAAAGCGTCTAGACTCTCAAAGTTTTGAAGATAACAAACTTATTAATGTTCAAGTTTCTGCTAAAGAACTAAACTCTTTTGCAGCATACAAACTTCTCTTTGAAGACCATCCAGTAGACGTGTCAAAGAAGACCGTCTAGTAGACGTATTAAGGAAAACTGTCCAATAGACGTGCTTAAAGAACATCGTCCAATGAACAACTTAAGATGATCGTCTGAAGAACAAATTCAAATATCTGATGCAAGCTTCCAACGACAAATATTCAAATGGCTAAGTTCTATTTTGAACGTCCAATTTAATTATGCTAGTTTTTCTTGAAACTAACATATTACTACTTCTGTGATCTAACGTTCAAATTGTTTGAAACATTAAATAACATCATAATTATTCTAGTGCAAGAGCGCAACAAAAACAGATAAAGCAAGTCAACTTATCAAGCTGCTGAGACGAATGAAGAATGTTCAGAAAAACAGATCGCTAGCACAGTCCTGCACTTTCCGTTTTAGTGCAAGTCTAAAAGCTGTCGCGCCTGACTTCTCTAAAGGATAGTTTGCACGCTTCTCATTGCATAATGAAGTCAAAGTCTTCTACAACGAATATTTTCCCTGAAGACTATATACATGCACCAAGGAAGAAGCAATATAGAGATAGTGATGAACGATCAAGAAAAGAACAAGAACAAAAAGATATTAGCAATATTCTGATAGAAGCATTTAGTGGACGATAGCAAAAATTGTAAAGATTTTCAGAGCATTTTTGAGCCTAATCTTTCAAATTCTCACTACGTGAGTTGATATCTTTTGTATAAACACTTGTTGTGTTGTGAAAGCTTGGAGAGGCTTAATATAAAGAATACTTGGGTTAAGCAATCTAGGGTGATTGCGTTGTAAAGCCTGAAGAGGCCGCAACAATACTTGTAACCTAAGGTTGGTTAGTGAATACCTTTTGGGTGAAGGGACAGGACGAAGCTCAGGTGGAGTGAACCAATATAAAACTTTCTGTGTTATTCTTCTCTCTATCCCTACGCTTGAAAACGTTTTCTACTAATTTACTTGTTTCAAAAAAGTTTTTAAATGCACAATTCAACCCCCCCTTCTTGTGCGCCTTTTCTATTTCAATTGGTATCAGAGCTCGGCCTCTTGGGGTTGAGCATCTAACATTGTAGGGGTAAAAACGATCCTGACCACACATGGAAACAAAGGACAAGCCATTAACAGACCGCCTATTTTTAAAGGTTAGAACTACGATTACTAGAGGCAAAGAATGATAGCATTTTGATGCATGTCACATAGACATGTGGGATGTAGTAGAAACTAGCGATTACCTGCCCCTTGACCATGATGAGTAGAGCTTCCAAGAAGTCAATGGACAGAATCTCACAAACAGAAGTATCTTCTAAACTCAAAAGCTAGAACTACTATGATGTGTGCCTTATATGAATTTGAATGTGAAACAGGTACGCTAAAAAGTGCTAGAAATGTGGGACACCCTCGCTCTTGCCTACGAGGGAACTTCACAAGTAAAGAGGTCCAAGTTGAGCTTACTAGTAAGACAATATGAACTCTTTACTATGGAAAAAAATGAAACTATCGAACTCATGTTTGGTAGATTTCAGACCATAATAAATAACCTAAGATCCTTAGGCAAAACCTATGACAATTATGTTCACATTGACAAAATCTTGAGAAGTTTGCCTAGGCAATGAAGACCGCAGGTTACAGCTTTAAGAGCTTCCAACGATCTAACAACACTCTCAATGGAAGAGTTACTTGAACTCTTAAAGTCCATGAACTAGAGCTAAAGCAAGACGAAGGACAAAAGAAAAAGTCCATTGCTCTAAGCATCCAGCGTCCATCCAGAGGATCATCGTCCAAAGCTCTAAACGTGGAAGAATCCTCTGAGGAAGAGTTCGAACAGGATGACTCTGATGAAGATGAGATATCCTTCATCTCTAAAAAAATATAGGCTATGTGGAGGAAGAAAGGAGGATCTAGAGCCAAAAACTTTACAAAGAAGTTTAATACGGAACCAAAAGAAAAGAGTCATTCAATATGTTATGAATGCAAAAAAGCTTGGACATTTTAGGGCTGAATGTCCCAGTCTACAGAAGGACAAAAAGAAGATGTTTTTCAAGAAAAAGGGTCTCATGGCTACTTGGAAGACATGAACCTATCTTCATCAGAAGAAGAAGGAGAGGAAGAAGCCAACCTGTGTCTCATGGCAGAGACCAGCTCTGATAGCTCAGACAATGAGCAAGACGAAGAGGTAAACTTCGATAACTTTATCTCTCTACAAGAAGCCTATAATGATTTGCTTACTAACTCCTCAACTCTCTCAATAGGATATAAAGAACTAAAAAGAAATTTTCAAAAATAACAAAAGAATTTAATTTGCTCAACAAAGAGCATAAAAAGGTTTTAAAAGAAAATGAGTTTTTAAAAACAAAGAACATTTCAGAAGAGACATCTTCTCATGAAGTTTTAGAACTTCAAAAAGAAGTCACTCATTTGAAAAAAAGTTTGTCAAAATTTGTCAGCGGAACAAAGAACCTAATAAGATTCTATCTTATAGAAGAAGTCCTCATGACAAATCTGGACTTGGTTTTGTTAAAGAAAATTACAAACCTAGAAAAAACATAACCTTTTGTAAAATATGTGGAAAGAATGGGCATGAATCAACAAAATGTAGATATCGTCTAACAAAGAGGCGTCCAATGCCTTCAAAACTAATAGAAAAGGACCCAAGTCCATTTGGGTACCTAAGTCTATGATAATACCTGTTACAGATTTGCTTGACAACCGAAAGAAGACCCCAGTCATGGTACCTGGACAGTGGTTGCTCACGACACATGATGGGAGAAAAGTGTATGTTCCAAAGCCTACAACCCAAGAATAGTGGATGGGTCACCTTGGAGGAAACCAGAAGGGAAAGATCACAGATATAGGAACAATCGGTAAGCACTCCTTCCTTTCCATTGAAAATGTTTTATATGTCGAAAGACTCAGACACAATCTACTGAGCATAAGTCAATTATGTGACAATGGACACAATGTCTCCTTTGACAAAGAAAAATGTATTGTCAGGAATCTAGATGGATCCATACTATTTTCTGCTAAGAGGCAAAGCAATCTTTATAAGATTGATCTCAATGACCTCACAAATCAAAGTGTATCGTGTCTAGTATCCATCAAAGAGAGTCAATGGACTTGGCACAAGAAGCTTGGACATGCAAGCTTGAGACTAATCTCAAAGCTAAATAAACATAACCTTGTAAGAGGACTTCTAAATCTTGCTTACAAGTCTGATGTTCTCTGTGATGCATGTCAAAAAGGGAAACAAGTAAAAAGCTCTTTTGAATCAAAAAATATTGTTTCCACAACTAGACCTCTTGAACTACTACATATTGATTTGTTTGGTCCAACTGAACAACCTCCCTTAGTGGAAAACGATATGGATTAGTCGTAGTGGACGACTACTCTAGATGGACATGGGTTATGTTCTTAAAACACAAGGATGAGTCTTACAAGATCTTTTCAATCTTTTGCAAAAGAATTCAAAATGAAAAGGTGTTTGCATAGCTTCAATCAGAAGTGATCACGGAGGGGAGTTCGAAAACGAAAGTTTTCAAGGATTCTGTGAGGAGAACGGAATTCTCCATAACTTCTCTGTACCATGAACACCATAACAAAATGGTGTGGTAGAGAGAACGAACAGGTCATTGCAAGAAATGGCTAGAACCATGCTAAATGATAATTTCACTCTTAAGCACTTCTGAGCTGAAGCAGTAAACATTGCATGTTATTTACAAAATAGAATTTATATAAGACCTATTTTGAAAAAGACTCCCTATGAATTGTGGAGAGGAAGAATGCCCAACATATCAGATCTTCATCCCTTTGGATGTCAATGTTTCATCTTAAACACTAAGGACAATCTTGGAAAGTTTGATTCTAAGTGTGATGATGGAATACTGTTAGGCTATTCTGAAACATCCAAGGCCTATAGAATTTACAACTTTAGAACCTTAACGGTTGAAGAAGCCATCCATGTTAAATTTAATGACAATAAGCCTGATAAAGAAATATCAGAGCTAGACGATTCATTTGCAGATATGAGGCTAGAATATGCCAGTCCTTTAGCGTCCAGAGATTAGATGGATGATCCAAAAGAGGAAGAAAAGGAACCAACTGGACGCTTTTGGCAAATGAAGACCTATTATCCAGATAATCAAATTCTTGGAAACGTTCAAGATCATGTCAGGACAAGATCGACCTTCAAGGAGCAAGCTCAAACTACTTTGATTTCTCAACTGGAACCAAAGACAATGGATGAAGCTCTCTTGGACGATGGCTGGATTAGCGCCATGAAGGACGAACTTAGTCAATTCGAAAAGAATGATGTCTGGATGTTAGTTCCTGCACCCAAGGACAAGTCTATCATTGGAACAAAGTGGGTGTTCCGCAACAAGCTAGATGAAGCTGGCAAAGTGGTAAGAAATAAAGCAAGACTTGTAGCTCAAGGCTACTCTCAACAAGAAGGCATAGACTTTACTGAAACCTTTGCACCAGTAGCTAGATTAGAAGTCATCCGCATCTTACTTTCATTTGTTGCTCATAGTAATATGAAGCTCTATCAAATGGATGTAAAAAGTGCATTCTTAAATGGCATAATAAACGAAGAAGTTTTTGTGAAACAACCTCTTGGTTTTGAGTGTGATACTTTTCCAAACATGTTTTCAAACTCAAAAAGGCTTTGTATGGACTTAAACAAGCTCTAAGAGCTTGGTATGAAAAGATAAGTTCTTTTTTTTAGAAAATAGTTTCACTAGAGGAAAAGTAGACACCACTCTCTTTTGCAAAGACGTTAAATCACACTTTATTATTGCGTAAATATATGTAGACGATATTATATTCAGTGCTACTATTGACGCTTATGCAAGGATTTTTCTAAGATCATGATAGCAGAATTTGAGATGAGTATGATGGGAGCATTAAAATTCTTCCTGGGATTGCAAGTAAAGTAGACTGCAAATGGCATATTCATACATCAAACAAAATATGTCAACGAACTTCTCAAGAAGTACAAGATGGATGATGCCAAGGAAATGAGTACACCTATGCATCCATCATCAATACTTAGCCTGAACGACTCTTCTAAAAAGGTAGACCAAACTACATACTGAGGTATGATTAGGTCTCTTTTATATTTCACAGCGTCCAGACCTGACATTATGTTCAGTGTATGCTTATGTGCCCATTTTTAGTCTGACCCTAGAGAAACTCATCTAACAGCAGTTAAAAGAATTTTTAGATATTTAAAAAGGACCACTAACCTTGGTTTGTGTTTTAAGTCAAACAAAGTATACAGGTTAGTTGGTTACTGTGATGCTGATTATGCGAGAGATAGAATAGAACGCAAAAGTACCAGTGGAGGATGTCACCTCATTGGTGGGAATCTAGTCTCCTGGACGAGCAAAAGACAAGAGACGATTGCCTTGTCCACAGTGGAAGTAGAGTATGTCTCAGCTGTGTCTTGTTGCTCACAACTTTTATGGATCAAGCATCAGTTAGAAGACTACAGTATTTACGAGAGTAACATTCCTATCTTTTGTGATAACACTGCTGCTATAAATTTGTCTAAAAATCCTATTTTGCATTCTTGGGCAAAGCACATTAAAATAAAACATCATTTTATAAGAGACTATGTTCAGAAGGGAATTGTCGATATTCAGTTTGCCAACACTGAAAATCAATTGGCTGATATATTTACAAAACCCCTTCCTGAAGATAAACTCATCCATATTTGAGATCTTCTTGGTATGGAATTTATAAATGAATAAGTTTTATTCAACATGCCTTAACCATCCAAGGACTTGATCGTCCAATGTTTTGTAGCGTCCAATATTTCATTGAAAGCAAAACTCTTTGGTTTCTTCATATACACTCAAACCTAAAACCAAACACTCACCTCTTCTCAAATCCACCTGAACTTTCTCAGTCTCTCGAAACCTTTCAAACCCTAACAATCTTTCAAGCTCTCAGATATGGCAATTGAAAAGGCTAGTCCTGCTGCGAAGGCGTGGCTCGTGTGGAGAGCCTAGACAAGGCTGTTGTTCTTATCGAAAGCCATTTCGATATCCAAGCTCTAGAAGACATGGGTGTGAAGGTAAAGGACAACCTGCTTAGATGTGGAATTCTCAACTACTTCCATTTGAACGAGATCATATACCCAGAGTTCATCAGACAGTTCTGGAACTCTGTCATCTTCTCCAAGACAGAAATCGCGGGAACTGTTCTGGGCATCAAGGTCACACTAGACCTTGGCTCTGTTGCCCAAGCCATTGGCTGTGAGCGGGCTAGGTCCTGCGTCAAGAATGGCTGGGAAAGCAATTTTGGAGGACATGACACGGTTGATGCTGCACTGATGAGTCCAGAAGGCGAAGGGCTAATGGAATACAATAAGCTAACAAAAGAGGAGACGATTTTCCAGTAGTTTTTGAACAAGAGAATTCTTTACAAGGCTGGATTGAAGGACAGCGTTACCTTCCTGTACAGGTTCGCGTTGTTCCACATGATCAGAGGCCAACAGTTTAACTTGCCACACCTCATCCTGAGCAACATCTTCAGGACCATGAGAGGACGTGGAAAGTGCGATCAGATCACCTACGCCGCTCTCCTTAATAGACTTTTTTGGCAACAGCAGGTGTATCATGCTTTCTTTGCTGTATCTCTTATACAGCAAAATCAGATTAGGATTCTGTGTGGTGGTCATCGTTTCACTCAACTGCCATTTGGACGCAACAATGTTGCACAGATGAGGGCTGGATTCGTGCTAAAGCCTTTGGAAACCATGTCCAAACTAGTGGACGTTAAAAAGGAAATTGTTGAGATGACACATTTACAGACAATTGAGCCAATCATCTAGCTCGCTGAGCCGATGGACGACGAGGCACTATTTGTGAATCCAGTTGCTGCCAGACCGTCCACTAAGAGGAAGTCATCCAAGACACAAGCAACCAGAGTTACAAGGTCCAAGACCCAACGACCTTCAGCTCTATCTGCTCCTCTTGTAGCTGTTCCTATCGCTGCCCTTGTTCCTTCACCTGCTTCGCCACAAGCTCCTACTAAGAGATGGTTGATCGTCGCTTCAGACAACGAAGACGATGAGCCAATTGGTAAGCTTGTCAAGAAGCAGAAAGCTACCATGATTGATGTTCCTGTTCAACCACAACCACAACCATCTGCCTCATCCAAACGACCAGTAGAAGCACTGCCAAGGGAAGCACAATCCAAGAAAAGTAAGTTTTCCTCTCCTGTTGAAAATGAACTTGTTAATGACTTGGCTGCATCAATTACTATTGAACCTTTTGAATTCTTACCTAAACACAAGCCAACCCATAAGCCACACTTGAATCAGACATGCTACTGCCTGGTGATGAAGGTTATACCTGCACCATCCCCACCCCCGGCATATTTAAGACACATCTCTCCATCAAGCCTACTAAATCACCTTCCTCCTCAACCATCATTTCCTTACCTACATCTTCCACCCCCTTAGAAACCTTGACCAAAACCAAACAGCTTTGGCCTTTACTCTTTGTTGAAGGCAACCCCCAAAACTGCATAGACGACAATGCTATTATCTTGTGTCCAGAGCTCCCTGAACCTGTTTTCGGTTTTGATTACTCTCCACTTAATTTGGACAAGTACATGGACGACTATGTCCATAAATCTTTGGAAGCTTATATAGCACTGCCTCCTAGAGCTATTGAACACTTACTGCTCAAGCGATTTATCAAACGGAGGTACCTTAGAGTTATACGAGCTTGGCGCATCAATGCACATCCTCTTGGAGTACTTCAACACAGAATATCGCCAGTAGAACACATCGAGCAAGCTTTACAACAAAGGAAACCTAAGGGCGAGCAGATTGTTCACATAAGGCTTGCAGTTTTGAAGTTTCGGCCTTTAGATCCGGAAGAAGATGGATTATTTCCATCTGCCTTGAGCATATGTTTTGCAACACTCTCAAAGGCTTCGCCACTTTGAAGTTTCAACTCTTCATTCCCCCATCACAACACATCTGACCTTCAACATCCATCCGCATCCAACCAGATCGCATCTGCCCAAGACTGCCAATCATATATGACAACCACAAGAAGAAGATTTTGGCCAAGGCACTGTCCCTGCCTTTGCCGTCTAGAGTTGATTTTCAACAACATTTAACTCATTCCCGTGAATGGTTCCTAGCTTAGCGTCTTCATACAGACTTGGACGAGGATGATGCTGAACGCTTCTGGCATCACCATATGTTCCTATGTGAACAAGAAGCGTCCAATAGTGGAGTTTCAACAGACGACAAAGCCGATATCCCAACTGCAACGAATTGTGAAGTCACACAGCGTCCAGCTCGTGTATTTCACTTTTTGGACTCTTCAGCTGCCTTTGTCCATCCAGCAAACGAGTGTCCACTCCATGGTACAAAAACTTCTATCTTATACACTATGATTGCTGCTCTTAATCACCACACAAATTTTCAACCACCCTACCCTTAGACCACTCCACGACCATACCAACTACAAGTACAAGACTTGAAGCTTCTCGAAGCACCTCCTCCCCCCTCTAAAGCCCTTCCACCCACTCCTTCCCAACCACCATCACCTACACCTCCACCCTTGCCTACTCCTGGCTCTCAAGCCTCCGCAAGCCTTCCCATCTTTTCTTCTGCCCCTTTCCCTATTCCCCCTGTTGAGCCCGTCATTCAACAATACATTGCAAACTAGCTGCAACCCATCTTTACCAAATTCTCCAGAACCAATATGCTCTCCTACACCCTTCTCAACCTTCCCTACCTCCTCCTTTGCTGACACAACAGTGACTATGATGACATCTCCCTTCTTTCTCTGTTTGCTTTTTGCTAATGATAAAAGGGGGAGAACTGGAAAACTATGTCTTTTTTATTTGCTGTTTTGTATGATCTTCAAGTACAATAAAATACATGCTTTGTTCTGGTATACTTCAAATATTACTCTGCCTATATTTAAAATCCATAACTGTTAGATACAATATGCTTGATACTTTGAACGTTATTCGATATGGATTTAAACTAATATATCTTGTGTCTCAAAGAATACAAAACTTGGAATATCAGACTCAGGGAGAGCATAGTAAGTCTTTTGAAAACTCCTTTATGCGTCCTTTTATATTCCAACAAAAACTTAAAAATTAATAAGGTTTGTCATCATAAAAAAGGGAGAGATTGTTGGAACCAAAGACGTAGAAGCGTCTAGACCCTCAAAGTTTTGAAGATAACAAACTTATTAATGTTCAAGTTTTTGCCAAAGAACTGAATTCTTTACAGCATACAAACTTCTCTTTGAAAATCGTCCAGTAGACGTATTAAGGAAGACCGTCCAATAGACGTGCTTAAAGAACATCGTCTAATGAACAACTTAAGATGATCGTTTAAAGAACAAATTCAAATATCTGATGCAAGCTTCCAACGACAAATATTCAAATGGCTAAGTTTTATTTTGAACGTCCAATTTAATTATGCTAGTTTTTCTTGAAACTAACATATTGCTACTTCTGTGATCTAACGTTCAAATTGTTTGAAGCATTAAATAACATCAGAATCATTCTAGTGCAAGAGCGCAACAAAAACAGATAAAGCAAGTCAACTTATCAAGCTGCTAAGACGAATGAAGAATGTTCAGAAAAACAGACCGCCAGCACAGTCCTGCACTTTCCATTTTAGTGCAAGTCTAGAAGCTGCTGCGCCTGACCTCTCTGAAAGGATAGTTTGCACGCTCCTCATTGCATAACGAAGTCAAAGTCTTCTACAACAGATCTTTTCGCAGAAGACTATATATATGCATGCACCAAGGAAGAAGAAAAATAGTGACAGTGACGAATGATCAAGAAAAAGAACAGAACAGAAAGATATTAGCAATATTCTGATAGAAGCGTCCAGTGGATGATAACAAAAATCGTGTAAAGTTTTTTTAGAGCGTTTTTGAGCCTAATCTTTCAAATCCTCACTACGTGAGTTGATATCGTTTGTATAAACACTTGTTGTGTTACGAAAGCTTGGAGAGGCTTAGTGTAAAAGAATACTTGGGTTAAGCAATCTAGGGTGATTGCGTTGTAAAGCCTAAAGAGGCCGCGAACAATACTTGTAACCTAAGGTTGGTTAGTGGATACCTTTTGGGTGAAGGGACTGGACGTAGCTTAGGTTGAGTGAACCAGTATAAAACTTTCTGTGTTATTCTTCTCTCTATCCCTATGCTTGAAAATGTTTTCATGCTGATCAACTTGTTTTGAAAAAGTTTTTAAACACACAATTCAACCTCCTTTCTTATGTGCTTTTTTTATTTCAAATGCAAGCCACTGCTCTGCACTGCCATGGATTTCCCCATATAAAATCAATGTTACGCTTCCAATTCTCCTTGTTATGGTTCGTGCACTTTTTCTAATTCTTCTTATCCAATGATTAGAATTCTAATATTGTAGATCTTTAATTTGATTACTTGGTCAAAGATTTTTTTCATTCTCAGTTAATATATTGTAAATCCATGGCTATGCAAAGCAACGGCTTGTGTTTTCGGGGAGGTTGTGTTTTTGTGAAAACTAAAATAACGGGGAAGGGAGATGTCACGTGAGTTTTTTTAGTGAATAAATAAGTACCATTAGATTAAGTTAGATTGAACAGGTGAGATTTGGTATCAAACTTTAATTTGACATTCTATCTAATCCTGTGAGAACACTTACTTATGTGAGAACATGAGAATAACTAATAATAATGCTTAGATCAAGATTGAAAATAATAGACGGTTGAAATTAGAACCATATTAAAAACACCTCTTGTGATACCAACAATATCGTTGCCATCGCTATTACCACCCCTACCACCATCGCCCCCACCCCACCACCATTACCATTGTTGCTATTGCCATCGTCGCCATAGTTGCCACCACCATCGCCGCCGCTACCACCCCACCACTATCTTTAAAATTCAAATACGCTCTTAATATGCATTTGATATATTTTCTTATGCTTTTAATATCAATTGAGCGATTTAACAAGCTGTAACTAAATATCAGAAACCAATTTTGAATATATATATATATATATATATATATATATATATATATATATATATATATATATTATCTGCAAAATTTAAATACAATCCTAACATGCATATAATATCCCTCCAAGAGCGTTTTTAGTTGTTATTATTCAACGAGAGCATTTTTAGGAATTTCTCTTAAACTCTTATCTTTTTTAGTATATTATTTTCAATATCTTTAGTTTTGTTAAGCCAAAGGACGAATTTATAACCCTCAAATATTTTGATGATAACAAACAGTTAAAATATATGTTTTTACGCAATCGTCTGGTCATCCGTAACAGGTTTATAAGCAACCGTCTGATATCTTTAAAAATATATTATATTTATCCTTTGATTAAATCCGTAACAAATCTTACAGATGATGATACCATTCTAAAAATGATCTGCACATCAATCAGAGCGAAAGCTACCTCGAAACTTATAAAGCTTATATACCTACTCTTGAGGAAAGTTAGCGAAAAAGGAAGAATATATGTGCGAATGTCAAAACAGGAAAGTAAACATAACGACTGCTACAAGATTGAGTACAAGAGTAGAAAAGATAAGCAAATTGCTTTATCTTATCATATGACAAGTTGGTGAAATGCATTAAATGCTGCATTTAATGCTCCAACAACTCTTTTTATCAGACGAAGGCCATCTTCTGCAAAGCATTAAACAAATACTTTTGGAGAAGCCTATAAATAGAAGAAGATACCTCTTTCGAATAGTTGTTGAATAGTCACTACTGATTCTGAAAAATCATAACATCTTTAAGAAAAGAAAAAGCTGTTGTATACTCTAATTGTGAAATTCTCTTTGTATTTCATTGTATATTCATCTGTTAAGAAGTTAAACCCAGTGAGGTAACTCATGCATAAACCTTTTTCTTAACGAGATTGGTGGAGGCCTGAATAAGCTTTGATTCAAAGAATACTTGGGTTTGTGCTTGGAGAGGCAAGTAAAAGGCTATTTGGGTTGAGCCTGAAAAGGCTTGTGGAAAGAATACTTGTAACTTGAAAAAGTTAGTAGAACTTAGTTGTTCCCAAGAACTGGATGTAGTCTTTGGGGTGAGACAAACCAGTATAAATCTTGTGTGCTTTCCAGTGTGTCTTTAAGTTTTTGTCTATCCTATAAAACGTTTTTGAAAATCTTTCTAACCATATATTTTGGACGATACGTCATTAACAAAGGTTTTGCAAAAATTGCTATAACACAATTCAACCCCCCCTTCTTGTGTTATCTTTGTATTTTACAAGTTTTAATTTGAATTTCAATATTTAAAAAAAAAATTAAAAAAATAATAGTATATCACAATATAAAGTATTTATCATAAATCTAAAATATAATTTATATGTTCTAAAATATTTATTTATTACTAATTTTAATTATAATATAACTTATATATTTAGAAGTATTTATTTATTATAAATTTTAGTTATATAAAATAAATATTTATTTTATGCAACGTACAGACTAAAATACTAGTTATATATATTAGGGAAAAATGTCTCCTTTCATTTTTAAAAAATAAAAATAAAATAAAAGAGAGAGAAGATGTAGTGCGCACTTTAGAAATCAATTAAAAAAATAAAGTAATGGATAATTTAGAAAGCAACTAAGGATATAATAGTTCAATAAAAAAGCCATTTGTAAAGGCCAAGCTGCTGAAAATATACACACCAAAATGTTAAATTGTATGTAAATTTGTTAAAAGGAAAAAAAAAGACCGTAACACTAAATACAATATATTTATAATGTGTTAAAATTTGTAAAAAAAATATACAAATTTTAAAAAATTTAACAAAATTTTAAACACACAGACCTGATAACCCGACCTAAACCAACCCATTAATGATTAGGTTGGTTTGGTTCGGGTTTGACCAAAAAATTGTATAAACCCGATCCAATCCAACCTGTATTATTTTGATCGGGTTGGGTAATGGGTTTAGCCAAACCCGACCCGACCCAACCCGTGTATACCCCTACCTAATGTGTGAAAAAACAATTGTTTTCTCCTCATGTTTGTAAAATTATTAATCCTATTTGTTATTGAAATTTTATTGTATATTCTTTTTAAAAAAGGATTATTATCATTACTATTTTATTTTTATTGTTTTTCTTCTCCTACGTATCCTTCGATGTAATAAGAAAATCAGACTCGCGTAATTTTTTGGGTAGAAAATTGTTTAGTAGGCTGATGTTTTTTAGTTATATATTTATTATTATTATTATTGTTGTTGTTGTTGTTATTATTATTTTTATAAGGATTGTTAAGATATTAAATCTTAAATAATATAGAGTATTATCTACAACGATAGGCGGCATAATAGATGCCAAAACTCTTGCAAAACAAAGTCATAAATTTTTTTGTAATATTCAAGTAAGTTCTAGACCTAACATAATAAATCACTAAGTCTACATTTTATTTTGGCCACTAAAAAAATGACTTAACAATTAGCAATTTATTAATCAATTTCAAACTCTAGATAAGATTTTTGTGATATTCAAGTGGATTCTAGGCCCAACATAAAAAATCATTAAATCTTATATCCAAAAAAAAAAAAAATCATTAAATTTCATTTTTATTTTTTTATTTTTACTTTAAATAGGATTTGTGACACTCAAGTGGATCCTAAACCGAAAATAAAAAATCACTAAATCTACATTTTTATTTCTATAAAATCATTAATTGATCTTATTTTTATTTCGTTAATATTTGAAAGTGATTAAAGGGATTTTGTATATAAAATGAATTCAACCTTTATTAAGGAAATTTATATTAAGAAAATAAAGTAATATATATTAAATAGATTCTTCTTTTATTAAGAAAAAAAATTATTAAGGAAATAAAGTAATATATCTTAAACTGATTCAACTTTATCTTTTTTTTTAAAAATTGCTAATGGCATTACTCTATAACGTTTAACTTTTAATGTTATACCCTTTACATAAAAAAAGACATTAATTCTTATTTCGCTAACAAATTATTGTGGTAAAAGTTACGTTTTCCCCATTTTAATTTACATTTTAATAAAAAGGACTTAGATTAAATCCAAGATGGGTAACACATAAAATGGGCTCCGGCAAATAGTTTTAACTCTTAACAAAAAGGAAAGAAAGAAAAAAAAAAAAACTGGTACTGATATACCATAAAATACAAATCTATTCCTATAGACCCCATATACCAGTATTGGGCCAAACCCAAAGCACATGGTTAAGCAAGAAAGGAATAAGGCAAAGTACAAAATTGAAGAAAACCTAAATCGAGAAAAGGAAAATGCGTCTTCATCTCTGCGATTGTGGCGGCTCTTGGCAGCGACGACCTCAAGTGATAGCGGCAATCAGAGGAGTCACCGCGTAAGCCACATTTACAGGAGCAGATTCTATAATGGCGTCGCGACCTACATAGATCTGCAGCTAAGGCAGAACGGCGAGAAGAGAGACTCAAAGGTCGCTGCGCATCTTTTTCTCCAGCGGTCTTAATACCATGATAGTGGATGAGATGAGCGACAAAGAGACGGAGTCGCGGAGGAGCGCGAGAAGTCGAAATGGCGGCGCGGCGAAGGGCCGCGGAAACACGATGGTGGTGTGACGAAGATGCCGCAGAAACGTGATGGCAGCGCGGCGGGTGACGAGAGAATGGGGATGATGCTGTTCCATTTTTTTTTTCTTTTTACTTTTTTTATTTAAAACATTGCTCTGATGTGAACTCATCAATTTTTATCATGATCATTTTTTGAATGTGGTGCTAAGTTTTGTGTGGTTGCATATGAGATTCTAGAAAAATCTGAATGCAAATTGATGTGGATATATATATATATATATATATATATATATATATATATATATATATATATATATATATTATTTTTCAGGGCTGTGGTGTGCTAATTTTGTAAAAGCCAATTGTGAAGTGTGTGTAGATCTGAAAAATCTTAGGTCAATGTGCATTGTGTGGCTTTATGAACGTGTTAATGCTGCGAGAGGAAGAGGAAGAAAAATGTTGAGTTTATTTTCTGTTTTATTCTTTTATGTGTTTGAATGGAAAGGTATAAAGAACTGAATCAGTGTAATGTGTGTGATGCAGGAAACAGAACGGCTTTGCCTCAATGAATTTTTATTATTAACTAGAGGCAGAACACAGAGATCAATCCACTATTCCAATCGAAGACCAATTGTTATTTATAAATCATCAAAAGTGCACATATATAACAAGATTCAAGCCATGAACAAACTACCAAACAAGCACAAGAGCGAGCAATGGAGTATAGCTAAAGTCTACATTTGCATCACCATGATGGAATAGGGGAAGGGGAGGAATACCGTAGCTCACTGCAAGTACCCAGGTAGAAGGTAGCCTTCTCTGCAATTTGGCAGTAACGACACTCTCCAATTCTTTTCTCACTCCAACAACATAACAATGTTTCTTCCTCTCCCTCAAATCAGCGGCCCCCCTCTTGCTCCTTTCTCTCCCTCTATTTATAGAATTGATGCAGGGCAGCCTACAGAATTCAAAATTTCTAACTGCTAATCCTTCTCAATCTTTCTTTCTTTTATGTTGTATTATACCCTATGATGATGATGGTACCATTTGGATGTAGATGGATTCTTCTGGACTAAAATTGAGTGTATGGATTTTTATGTATTTTGAGCATGATGCTATAGGAATGTGCCAATTTGAGAGCGCACATGAGATTGTGACGGAATGTATGCATGATGGAGTGATGGTGAGGCACGTATGTGACGAAAACCTGAGCTGTGTATGAAAGCGTGTATGAAGTCAAATAAATTTCTTCTATTTCTCTTTTTTTTAATTTAATTTTGGGCCTTCCTTGTTTCTTTTTTAGATATGGGCTTAAAACACCTTTAGCCCAACAAGTACAAAAAAAATCCACAACCTTGGATTTCTTCACCAACTCAGGAAATTCTCTGATCATCATCGGGATTACCACCTTTTTGGGCTCATGTCTAAGTCTTTATTCAAACTTGCAACATCTCCACTCTTCAGATGTTGGCTGCGTATAGAGATGAGACAAGTACTCGAACTTGGTTGCATACTCATGGACAATCATACTGCCCTGGTATAACTTCAGAAACTCTGTCTCCTTTAGATGCCTTGTGCTATTTGGAAAGTACTTCCCCATGAAACGACTCCTGAAACTAGTCCAAGAGATAGCTTCTCCTTGAGCTTCCATCAACTGTTGTGCCCCTTACCACCAATACTTGGCTTCACCTATCAACATATATGTGGCATAGGTCACTTTCTGTTCATCAGGGCAGTTCATAGCTCCAAAAGATCTTCTCCATCTCTCAAATCCAATGATCTGCAGCATCAGGGTCAGACTCTCCTTTAAACTGTAGGGGATCATTCTTATGAAACTCAGCAAGTCCTTGAAACTCAGGAAGGGTAACAATGTGTGTAGCAGCTCGTGCCGCTTCTAACTGTGCCATAGCAATTTGATGTTGTTGAGCTATGGCGGCTTGCTGTTGAGCAGCGGTAGTTTGTTGCTGAGTCATCGCAGCATTCTGTTGAGTCATCATAATTACCATAGCTTCCATCACACGTGCTATATGAGAAAGGTTAGTTTGCGATGCAGAAGGTCGTCCAGTTCCTCTCACCGTGATTCTACAAGATCAAAACATTGTTTAGAGCAAACATTGGCAACGTGCCATCACACAATTATTTCTCCTCAGAAATAACAAAAGTCCACCGACTTTGAGTAATCAATAACCATCTCTTCACAGAAATAGCTCCACAACACACAATAGAAGACACAACGGACCTATTTCCTATAGGTTCATTCCCAAAAGACACGACACGACTAGCTTTGATATCACAAATGTAACGACTTGCTATTGCTACATGGTTAACTGATAACTAATGCAACACGGAAGATTTAATTTTAGATGAAAACTCTAAATTAATTTATTTGTGAAAAAGAGCATGATTTTTTTTTCTGTGAGACATACAACATTCATTCCTTTCAAAACTTTGACGTATAAAGCACAAACAATCATCCAACATACTAAAATAACTCATGCCTACATCACAAGGTATCAAGTGCAAATGGTTGTGCCTTATGGCACTTGCAGATCAACATCATCGTCAAAGCATCTCAAAAGAGTGTGTGTGTGTATGCACATACATCAATGTGTCCATCAACAAAAGTACATCACAAAGGGAAAAAGGGGACAATACATCACACACACCCTAGGCTGGCTATACTCCTAAACACTACATCTAGGAAAGAGGAGCAGTAGATGAAACATCAGCAGGTGGCTCCTCAGCTCTAGCAGCTCTACGACGAGGGCGAGGTCCCTGAGCAGCTCTCTTGCGAGGTCGGGTGTAACATCCTCCTTTTTCTCAAAATTTTCCTTTATTTGTGAAAATTAAATAAATCAATATTTTATTCTAGTTGCTTGTTATTATTATGTTTGTTAGTTTAAATAATTAGTTTATGGTTAAATTAATTAAGAAAGTGTAGGACTAAGTTAATTAAATAAATAACTAGAAGAAAGTTAAATTAATGTATTAGGTAAGAATTATATTGGGTCAAGTATTTTTTTTTTCTAAGCCCCAAACTGTTGGCCCATACTACTCTTATCAAGTGTGTAATTTTTTTTTCTCCCTTTTCCTATCTGTTGGGCCCAAAAACATATATTCAGCCCAAGTGATTTTTTTTGTGACAAAAAACTCACTAAAAGAAGATCTAATGGTCAGGATTAGTGAGAGTCTATCTACCCTTGGATTAGAAATTAAGATAAGAGTGCCCTCCTCGTTTTGCACATAGTGAAATAGATCAGAAGAGAGAAACTGAGAAATCGACTTTCTCCTTTGTGGCAGTAGGTCTGCGTGTGGTACGAAGAAGGAGGATTGTTCAAATTTTTGGAAAAATCTAAGGTGGGGGAAGAGGTTTAGGCCTCAATTGGTAATTTTAGTTGTTTAAATACTTCTTAAAATTTATGACTTTTGGAAAGTTTAATTCTTTTTACTGGTTTGGTTTCAGTTTCTCTATGTTCTTGTTTAAGGTGTTGTTATGTTGTTGAAATTGTTTAAGTATGATGATGGTTTGTTGCTATAAATTTGTCCATTTATCATTGCTATTGAGAAGTGCTGCTTGTGTGGGGTTGAGCCATAAACTGAGCTTCGGGATTTTTTTTTCCCTTCTATTATGTTGGCTTCGAACCGAGTGAGAGAGGAGAAATTTTCTTAGCAACTAGGTCTGTCACGTTAAAGTGTCAAGAGAGCATGTATAAAATTATGGATCATGGCTTTAAAAAAAGAAAAGAAAAGACTTCTTTTCTTTGATCTCCCTTGCTGGTTGATACTGGAAAGAGATGCAAAAACTTTGAAGAACACGGTTGCAGCAATTCCATCTCGTCATTTACATGGAGAGAGTGAAATGGGCAGAAAAAGATTGGAAACTTACCGGGAGTTGAGGATTGGGCCTAAAAAGAGAAATATAACATTGGGCTGACACATAAAACAAATGCAGTCCTAGACTTGCTTTGTGGACCCAAAGTGTGAAACCATTTTCCTTGCTGACAACCTATGCTTGAGCTCACAAAATATTCCAATAAGATTTAAACACAAATACAATAAGAGATCATAATTATAACTCATCAAAAATTTTGTTTAAGTACAATAATAACAAAACAAAATATGGGTTCTTATACAAATACGTATACTCGTATACCCACCACCAAATCATAAACAAAAGTATGATAATATTAATAAGAATAGTAGTAATTTCAACAATTAATATAATTCTAATTATTTTAATAAGAATATTATAATAATAAAAAGTTAAGTACTGAGTGAAGAACGTCATATGATGAGAGTTCTAATACGTACATAAATTATATAGGAAATCTTAAGAAGTATAACCATAGTTCTAAATAAAGGTATTCATTCTGAAAATGCTAACAATATATAAAATAATGTAAACCAATTAAATAATAATAATAATAATGGTAATGTGAGTAATAATAATAATAATATTATTATTATTATTTGTATTATGTTAGTTGATAATTTGTTTTAGGATATGCTTCATTAATTTATTTAATAATATAGTAACGGGAACATATGTAATTATATAATAATAATTAAATGTTTTAATATATATAATAAGTGGAATTGAATGTAAAGTAAGGATTTCATGAAATTTAAAAGAGGTTAAAAATCTAAAATATCTTCAGTAGGATAAACTCTTTTTGTAGAATTTAATAAAACTTGTAAATTAGTTATTAATTATTAGTCCTTTAGAGATGAGTGAAAGTAAAGAGGAACGAGAGTATACGAGTGAAGTTATTTTAATTAATTTTATCTCCTTGTTATTGATGTGATTGATTCCATTGAGTGAATACTAGATATACTGTCATTTGTACAGTGATTAGTCTTTTATATTAGAGTTGATATCGAGTGAAATTATTGAATTTTTATCTCCGATTAGGAGAATCTATTGTGAAGCCTACTGTTGGTGAATCAAAAATTTGTAACGAGGGAAGTTGAGACCCTCTAGTGAAGTACTTGATTAATATTAAATCTAATAAGACGGACTATAATCCTAGCATTGTTGTTAAACCCAAGGTCTTAGAGTAGCTACACCCTATGATGGGGTGTGAATTTTGTAGTGGAGACCAAGGAGACCTCAAGGATGTTCAATGCATGTCATCCCACAAGAGGCCAGAGGGTTGCAACTTTGTGCCGTGGTTAAGGCGATTTGCGCATTTACATTCCTGACGAATCATTATAATTTATCCACAATCAGTGTAGTGTACTGTTACGTACCTTTTATCTCCAAAGGTTATTCCTATTCTAGCTTTGGTTGATAAGTCACTTAATGCTGTTCCCATTCCAGATTAGATTGAATGTTGATTTTGTGCATGTAGGTCGATGGAGTAAGAGCTCCTGATTATGCTACTTTGTATTAGAATGTCCTCCATGGGGATGAGTCAGCCACTATGTATTCAAGCATTGCATTTGTGTGATAATTGCTTGCAACATAAGATGAATTGCTTAGTGCATTATGTTTTACTGAAATTATTTATTAGATTAGGCTCCATGAATGTATTACCATATTGATGCCTTAAGTTAGAACCTCACTCTCTGTCTTTTCTTTCTATGTATGTTTTTTTTAGACGATGGACCCTCTACACACCACGATTATTGAATTGGAGTGTCATTCAGAGGATTGTTGGAGAGTGAGACCTCCATCCTCGACGGCACATTATAGAGGACCTCTCACTCTGACTTTTGAACTACCGTCTGGTCCTCCCTTCAGGTTGGAGGGAACCTTTAGATTTTTCTTGTCTTTACTTGTTTCATTGCTATGGCTGGAAAGAATAGCTAGTTGTTTGGACATGGAGTCCCAAGCGCCTGAAAAAGTGTATCGTAGGTGAAGAGCCAGAATCAGATATACTTCGTATGTTCTCAGAGGAGCTTGGGCATGAAGACAAGTACAGCATCGGGAATTCAGGAAGGACCTTACTCCTAAACCAAGTGAACCAGAGGTGGAACCTAGCATGGAGATTCTAGCATCGACTGGAAATCGGTAGAGAGGATTACAAACTTTTTGACCAAACAGAAATGTTGGTTTGTTTTTGTTTTGCTTATAGTCAGTATTGATGCTGACCATGTTGATAGTTTATAGCTCCTAGATTGGAGTAGCTGACATGTATTTTTGGCCAAGCATTGGTTGTACATTTGGTACTAATATTTTTTTGCCAAACAAAAATGTAGATATGATGTATAGTTATCTAAAGTTACGTGGGTATTATCCAAGTTCTTTTTTAGTTGGTAGTGAAACTTAGCTAGTTAGATAAATAAATAATAATTGATAATTTTAACTATGTTCCAAAAAAAAAATGTTATCTTATATGAAAAGGATGTAGCATAATGTATTATTATTTATTAGGTATATATATTGCGGGTGTTACATCGAGCAACAGGAGCAGGCTCTCTCCACATCTCCTGGATGGGTAACCAAAATTCTAATGATGTATACCCGTAGGAGCATAGGAAAGCGTAAGCTCTCCCTTGTAGTAGACGCTTTGAAGCTTGCGGTCAATCCTCTAAGCTTCACTGTCTCCCACAGCGGTCTCGCGGAAGTCAATGCGATAGGGACCCACGTGAATGCGGTTTTGGATCATGGGCAGTGGTCTTGAAGCTCTGGGTCGTCTCGGCATCTTCTCCCATGAACACGACGTTCAAGATCATCACAGACACGAACCACAGGTGCAAACAACACAAGGGTAAGCTCATGATAAAAATAAATACAGAGTTCTAACTAACCCAACAATTATTTTCAAGAAAGAGAGAATATTAGTATTAGAGAAGATTTCAACGTTTTTAAATAAACATATAAAAATATAGTACAACATAATATCATGCAATTCAAGTGGACACTACTCCATGGAGACTTTTTCAACAACTCGAGCGATCATTATGGAACCTCCCTTAACATAACACTTGAGCCATAAAGATCACATGGATCTTTTCAAGGCACAACTATTGGGGGAGCCCATGAACTGATCTTGCAGAAGACGGTAGTGGTTTTGTCAAGATAGACATACGTGGGTAGTGGCTCACTACAACACAAGGTTCGCGATGACCTTGACCCCAATGTGGGATTCACCCGTCCACCTATCCTCAAGGTCCATCGACAGCTACCCCACTCTTTCTTCTAGCACTAGGTTGGGAGCTATACACTGACTCCCAACTTACGTGCCTACTCGCAATGTCGTCGAAATAGGACCCATGCATGTACATACATATCATCAACAACAACGAAAACATCAACTCAACATAGGGTCAAGAGGCATACCTTATTTTCCACAATTAATTCCTAATATAACGGATAACGTATATTATCAAAATTGTTGAACTTAAGCTTTGAAGTTTCTCTCTTAAATCTTTTATGTCCTATTAATGTCCTATTAATCCTTTCTAATAACTTAATAATTGATATTCTCAATAATATGGAAAACTAAGAAGGAAGTTTTATTTCAACAAATTATACTTTTATACGTAGGAAATCCTCCTAATATATTAAAATATAAAATTCAATATTTTAATTAAAAGCATAATATTATTAATTATAAAAACATAAATTACAGAGTTTATCCCTCAACTCTATTTATTTAATTAAATAATTTATTTAATTATATATATATATATATATATATATATATATATATATATATATATATATATATATAATATGAACGTCCAAAATCTGTTTCTCAATAGATTTGTGTTTCTTTTTTTAAAAGCCATGCTGATTGACGTTAACTACCCGAGGTTACCAAAAAACAATTTCATCCAGTTCTCTTTTCCCAGTTACTGCCCAGTGGTTGTTATATGTATATGTATATATATATATATATATATATAGGATTTAGTTCATCAAAATTTACCATTTAAAATTTTTAGGTGTTAAATAAATGAAATCTTTAACAGGTAAAACAGCATATAACTCAGTTAATCAGTCCTAGAATTTTTTTGCAGGATATATGGTCTCAATAATCAAATAAATAAATCCATTTACACATGCACGCTTCTATCTATAGCAACAAATATTTTCCCCACATCTAAATCAGCAAATCACATAAGATTTACACTATTTGCACACAACACAGCAGCCCACATATTTCATTCACATCATACTTCTATAATCATAACAGAAAAAAAAAATCAAGACAAGGAGAACTTATTAGGAGACAAGTAACCTCTTAACAGCATTTTACATCTTAGCAATTATTTCAAGTTCATCACATTAATGCTAGAATATTAAAGATGAGAAGAAAAAGAGTAGAAATATAAGCTCCCTTAATTGTAGTCCTATTTGTGTACAAGAGTGTTCAAATCTCCACCGCTAGCTCAAGTTTGACAAGGGGAGAACTTGATTTTTTTTTCTCCTACAGTTTCAGCTGCTTGGTGGTTCTTCTTCCTTTTTTTTTTTTTTTTTCCAATGTTGCGTTATATAGAATCCTCCAGCGAGGAGGGGTGTATTTTGTTTTCTCGGTTATGGGGGTATATATATATACACTTCTTCGTCCACGTGCAGCGGTCTTTTGATTTTATTTATTTTTGTTTTAAAAGAAGAAAACAAGTCCAGGGAGGTTAGAAATCAATGTGTAATTCAGGGGCTTTTCAAACCAATATGTTAATAGGAAAAACGTTGATTTGGACGTTGGGCACAGGTGAGTTTTGTGTGGCTGGCCAAGCATGCCCATTTTTGGGTAATTTAGCTTTTGAAAATTTTTCTAGAAATGGTTAAGGTGATTTACAAAAAAAGAAGATAAGATTTAATCAAAATTGGTAAATTAAAAATTAATTTACTTTGAAATAGGTGCTAATTATTTAGGAAAAATGTGTTAATGACACATTAGGATTGGTTCATGATAAATTTTTGACTACTTGTTCACTTATACAGTATAATTTTACACTAATAGTGTATAACTAAAATTCTAATTTAATTAGAACTTCATCCGAATTTGTTACATAAAATCATACAAAGTGTTTTAATTAAATTTTCTCAATAAAACTAAATTTAAAATTTCTCTTGCAATTAATTTCAGTCACTTTTAAATTACACATTAAGAAAATACGGTGTTACAACTCACATATACCTTTAATATTATTAAATCATTCTTTTAATTTTATTTTTTTATCAATCAAAAAGGTCTCTTTCTTTCTCTTCGTTAAAATGTTTAAACATTTAAGTTATTGCACAAAACCTTCTTAATACAAATTAATTTTAGAGGCCAAAGTTTATATATATATAAAAAGAAAATATAGTTATCGGTTACAATGCACTTCGCACAACTAATTTAGAAATATATATATATATATATATATATATATATATATATATATATATTTATATTTATATAATCTTTCTACTAAAATAAAAATATTTTTTTAATTCATTAAAATGTACAATTAAAAATAATTATAATCATTTCTTACAAATTAAATTGATTAATCTTTTTGTTGATTCGAGTGCTATCATGATTCCAATGATCAATATCACTGTTCATCTAAAGAAAATGTTAATTTGTGCTTTTATATATTTAGGGTTTGTTTGGTGGTCATGATAGGATAAGATAGGATATGAGAGTAGGATAAACTATAATCTTATCTAATGTTTGGTGCAAACTAGATAACAAACCAGATAACGACAGGATAAAATATAAATTATGTTTAAATGACAAAATTACTGTTTCATAAAATTACATATAATTTTGTAAAAGTAATTTTATTTATATGTTTTTTTTTTTTTTAAATTACAATTTTAACTAAACTATACAATAATATTTTTTATTTATATAGTTACTTTTCTTAAAATTATAAAAAAATTGTATAAGATTTTTAAAATTGTAATTATTATTCAAATAATTTTATTTAAAAATATTTGAATAGTAATTATTTAAGTTTTAATATTTTAATTAATAATATACTTTAAATTTACATGTCAAAATTATATATATATATATATATATATATATATATATATATATATATATATATATAAAGAGAGCTTATTCTATCCTATTGCTTCCTAGCTTAGTTCCTCTCTTAGGATAAGAAATACACTAGAACAATAGGATAGAATAAAAGGATATGATAACATTATCATACCTTACTAATGCAACAAACAACAGATTACAATACGATAGGATAGTTATCCTATCCTATCCTATCATCTCTTGACCACCAAACAGGCCCTTAACTCACTTTATAAATTAGGGATCAATCAACTCATATACACTAATTTTAAAAATAACAACATTTAAATATAGAGAACTTACATAAAAAGGACAAAACTAAGAAATTGAGAACCAAAATCATTGGTTACTTTTGCTACCACTTCGTTGTAATCATATAGATATATATTAAGTGAAAACTCAACTAAGATTGATGCTAAGGCATCTTAGTCACACCCTTGATGTGAAATGGTCCTTTTCCAATGTTGATTCTTTGAGCCCTCTATCCTTGCTTACAAAGTTGATTTTTAAATTTCTCTTTTTTTAACTTTTACTTTTGAATATTAAAATAAGAATAGATCCTAACAATAAAAAATGGTGTTTCCAAATCAATGATTAATTGAATTTTGTTTGGACATATATTAATTAGAAGTGTTTGTTGAGGTACAAGTATCAACACAAATTAACATGTACCAAAAAAATTACCTTTCTTCTTTTTATTTAAATTTTTTAATGATGTGTCATTTCATTGTTGGTTGTATGCAATAACAAAACATTAAGTACATGTTTATCAAGTTTCACTTTTTATGCATTTTTTTTTTGGTAGTGACTACATGTATTTTACAGTGGAGGCAATCCTCCTCAAGCCGGGTATAGCTACTATGAGGGCAAAACTCTCTCTCTAAGTATTTAATGCAACTGCATACCTAAAATTCGAACTCGAGACCACGGGACTTTTTATACATATGATCAAGAATTAAATGCTAACTAACATGCTTAAAAGATTTAATTGTTTTCTATAAAATGGGCAATATTGTTCATTCACAATTTATCCTTTTTATTTATCTTTGTATTCATAATTATTTTATCTTTATATTCATAATTTATTTTTTTATTTAATTTCTAAGTTCAAATACTCATTGATAAATTTACAGATTATGTAGATTTAGGGAGCTAATTCACATGAATTTTGGCTATAGTTTAGAGAAAATTTATGAGAAAATAACACGCTTATGTGAAATGCCAATAATATGTGCAACTGAGATTTTTTTAAAAAAATGGCATGATTTTACTTGGTTATTTGGGTTTATCAATGTAGGGAACTTGAGCAAAGAAAATGGATAAAGTTAGGATGCTTAGAGAGTCAATTTTTAACTTTTGAGTGCAAGAACAAAGCAAGTCAGCATTGGCGCCTAGCACTAACATGATGATAGAAATCTGAAGAGTGGCGCCTAGCGGTGGCTGTAACACCTTTACTTTTGCCTATTATAATGTTTTCTTAATTATTTTGTATTTATTTTTGAAAAATCAGATGAGAATCTCAAAAATTTGATCTCTACAATTATGTTTGTATTAATGAATAGTATTATATTTTTTTTAATAATTTTTGGGGAACGGGGTTTGAAAATTTGTAAAATGACCATTTCATCACTAAAAAGTCAGATAATGAAATTAATAGATAAAAATAGATAGAAGTATTTAAAATTTATTTTTAAGTTATCAATATATTTAGAATAATTAATAACAATTTTAGAAAATTTTTAGAAATTTATTGAGATAATTTTAAAATGACAAAAATACTCTTGGTTAATTACGGGAAGCAACTAGAGACTTTTTGACCTCAAAATATTTTGCAAATTTTATACTAAGTATATTTCATTATAAAAATTTTATTTTGAAAGAAAAATAGTACAAAATATAACAACCCTATTTCAATTTTTTCAATTTTTTTTTAATATTTGACGATTTAATTCTAAAAAATCAAGAAAGAATTTGTAAATTTTGATTTTCACTATTGTACTCAAAATTTTAAAAGCTATCTAATCATGATTCTTAATCATTTTTCTTAGTCGGAGCCTGGAGAAATTAAAAAATGACGATTTTGTCCCTATTTCTCAGCATTAAGAGTTGATTTGAGAAAAAGATTCAATTGACGATTTTCTAGAACATGTAATTTCAAAAGAAGGGATTTCAGTAGATCCTACCAACATGGAAACAGTGTTGGGTTGAGAACGACCTACCACAATAATAGAAATATAGGGTTTTCCAGGTTTGGCAAGTTACTGTCGAAAATGCATTGAAGGATTTTTGAAGCTAGCTTTACCTTTAACTATATTAACTCGCAAAGGGCAACTTTTTGTTTGGGCAAAGGATTGTGAAACTAGTTTCCAAGAGGAATAGGTTAACCATTGGACTTGTGTTAATTTTGCCTGATCCTATCAAAAAGTTTGAAGTTTATTGTGATGCATTCGGACAAGGATTAGATTGTGTGCTGATGCAAGAAGGGAGAGTAGCAGCTAATTCTTCAAGGCAATTAAGATTGCATGAGGTTAATTATCCAACTCATGATTTGGAATTAGCTGTAATAGTTTTTGCCTTGAAGATTTGGAGGCACTATCTGTATGATGCCAGATTTGAAGTGTTCAGTGACCACAAAAGTTTGAAGTATTTGTTTAACCAAAAGGAATTGAATATGAGACAACATAGATGGATAGAATTTCTAAAGGATTGTGACTTCGAATTGCTTTACCACCTTGGTAAAGCAAACGTTGTAACAAAGGCTTTAAGTCGAAAATCTTTACATGCCTCAATAATGATGGTCAAGGAGATGGAAATGATAGAAAAGTTCAGAGATTTAGGTTTGGCTATGGAAGTAAAGCCAAAAAATATTTGTTTTGGGATGCTCCAAATATCCAATGAGTTCTTGGAACAAATTAGGGAAGCTCAATAGACTAATCAACATCTCCAAGACAAGTTAAAAGCAAGAATTGAAAGAAAAGAACTGGAGTTTGATCAAGATTCAAATGGAGTAATTAGGTTCTAAGGAAGGATCTGTGTGCCAAAAAATAGAGAATTAAGAAAGATAATTTTGGAAGAGGCTCACAAAAGCGAATTAAGTATTCCCCTAGGTTCTACCAAGATGTACCAAGATTTGAAGAAGTTGTTCTGATGGCCTGGAATGAAGAAGGCTGTAGTAGAGTTTGTTATGTCTTGTTTAGTCTGTCAAAAGGCCAAGATAAAGCATCAGAAACTCTTTGGAGAATTACAACCCTTAGACATTCCCGAATAGAAGTGATACAATATAGCAATAGATTTTGTAACAAATTTTCCTAGAACAACCTCTAGCTATGATGCTATGTGGGTGATTGTGGATAGACTAACTAAGTTTACTCATGTCTTACCCATCAACATTAGGTTTTCTCTTGAGAAGTTGACCCAGTTGTATACCAAAAAATCATTAGATTACACGAAATGCTCTAATGGGATCCCTGTTTCACTTCTAGGTTTTGGGAGAGTTTGCAACAAGCCCTAGGGACTAAGTTAAGACTAAGCTCAGCTTATCATCCTTAAATTGATGGATCGTTTGAAATGACTATCCAATCTTTAGAAGATTTGCTTAGAACTTATTTCTTAGAATGGAAAGGTAGTTGGGATCAATTCTTACCACTAATTGAGTTTATCTATAACAATAGCTTTTATTCCAGCATTAGAATGGCTCCCTATGAGGCTTTCTATTGGAAAAAAAATGTAAGACTCCACTTTGTTGGTTTGAGACTAGAGAATCTTTGATAGTCAAACCTAAAATATTACAAGAAATCACAGAAACAACTAAACTAATTCAGGAAAAGATGAAAATATCGCAAGATAGGTAGAAAAGTTATTTTGTTACAAGTAGAAAACCCCTTGAGTTTCAAGAAAGAAATAATGTATTTTTGAAAGTTACGCCCATAACTAGAGTTAGTAGAGCCCTTAAGTCTCGAAAACTTTTCCCTAAATTTATTGGTTCTTAGTAAATCCTTAGAAGGATTGGTCTTGTTGCATATCAAGTATCCTTACCATCCAATCTTTATAATCTTCATAATATCTTTCATGTTTTCCAACTCCGCAAATATATCCATGACTCTTCACATGTCATTTAGCCTGATGTAGTACAAATAATAGCAAATCATTCTCATGATGTAACCCCAATCAGAATAGAGGATCAGAGGATAAAACAGCTTCAAGGTAAAAAAATACCTCTATTGAAGGTTGTGTGGAGTCAAATTGATGATAGAGATGCAACTTGGGAAGTAAAGAGCAAGATGTAAGAACAATATCCTCATCTTTTTACTAGTAAGTGAATTTCGGGGATGAAATTCCTAAAAGGATGGGAGTAATGTAACACCTTGACTTTTGCCTATTATAATGTTTTCTTCATTATTTTGTATTTATTTTTGAAAATCGGATGAGAATCTCAAAAATTGATCATTACGATTACTTTTGTATTAATAAATAGTATTGAGTTTAGATTTTTTAAATAATTTTTGGGAAATAGAGTTTAGAAATTTGTAAAATGACCATTTCGTCCCTAAAAGCCAGATAATAGAATTAATAGAAAAAAAATAGATAGAAGTGTTTAAAATTTATTTTTAAGTTATCAATATACTTAAAATAATTAATAATAATTTATTAAGATAACTTTTGAAATGATAAAAATACCTTTAGATGATTGTGATAACCAACTAGAGATTTTTTGACCTCAAAATGTTTTGAAAATTTTATACTAAGTATATTCTATTATAAAAATTTCATTTTAAAAGAAAAATAGTGAAAAATATAGCAACCCTATTTCAATTTTTTTCAACCGTTATTCTAATATTTGATGATTCAATTTTGAAAAATCAGGAAAGAATTTCAAAATTCTGATTTTCCATCATTGTGCTCAAAATTTCAAAAGCTATCTAATTGTGATTTTTAATAATTTTTTGAGCTAAAGCTTGGAATAATTAAGAAATGATGATTTTGTTCCTATTTCTCAATATTAAGGGTTGACATGAGAAAAATATTTAATTGATATTAAAATGTCAATTTGAATTTGGAATCATGTCATATATATTAAAATATAATTTTAGAAAATTTCTGTATAAAATAACCAAAATATCCCTAAGTGTCTATAAGCTAGCCAATGTTGGTTTGATATCTAAAAATGGTAATTTTAGTTTATTTATAGGTGAAATATTTAATTTTAAAATTTTCATAAAATTTTTGATATTTATTGAATTAAAATGGATTTATTGTGAATTTTTTAGTTTAAAAATACAAAATAAATAGATAAAATTTAAATAAATTAATAAAATTTAAATTAATTATTAGAAAACCTTATTTTTGATGGAAAATAATGTAATTGTCTAGTTTCACATTAAATTGCATTATTTTGATATTAAAAACTAATTTTTCAAGTTTATGCAATTTCATAGGTACTAGCTAAGTTACCTATAGCTAAAAATTGACATATGAAAGCTTGGGACAACTGGTGGAGCACATCAACCCTAAAATAGGTGATTCACCACTTATCTTGAATATTTGTCCCTAAATCCAAATAAAAATAAATAAAAATCCTTATTTTTGACATAATGCATGATGTCATTCTTTAGCCACCTAAGTCCCTCCCATCTTTTATAAATACCCATACATCTTGGACATTTTTGACACATCCTTCACTTTCTAAAGCTAGCCAAAAATCCACTTGGAGAGTTTCTCTCTGTAGAAATTTTTCTTACTTAGTTTTTAGGTTAAAATTTTGCTAGTTTTCAACTAGTAGAATTTCTCCTCCTAGAAGCTTTGCACCAACAATTCCAACCTCTTCAACCACCTTAGAGGTAATAGGAGGAGTGTGGTTGGTTCTAAATTATTGTCACTTTGCATGTTGTTAGGAAGGGTTTTTCCCTAAACCTGTTTAGGCATAGGTTTAATTACTATTATCATTACATTATTATGTTTGATGCTAAACTTTAATTTTTATTTAATTGTTACTATGCTAAAATTTAGATTACTAAATTATAATTGCTAAGTTGTTACTCTGCTCAAATTTTGATTACTAAATTATAATTGTTCAAGTTGTTATGCTGCCCAAATGTAGATAATTAAATTATAATTATTAAGTTATTATTTTACTGAATTTTAAGTAATAATATTTTGATTATTAAGTCATTATTCTGCTAAAATTTTGGTAATTAAATTGTAATTACCAAATTGCTATTCTGCTAAAATTTTGGTAAGTAGTTATATTGCCAAAATTTTGATATTATCATGTAATTTTTTGCAATATAAGGCAAAAATGTTAATTGTACTAGTGCTCAAATTAAATGAGACCAAGGCAACCTCTATTTGAGAAGTGGGAATGTGATAGATTAGTGAGTAATGTAAAGTAAGTGATATATAGTGGCATGACATTTTGTTACGAAACCTACAGTTTGGTATGCTAAGGAATGAAAGATAAGACCCACTTGCGGAGGTCTTGAGGGTAGGCATCGAGTGGTGAAGGTCCTAATGGTCAGGGTAGCGCTCTTGAGCAAGGATATTCATCTAACCAAGCTCAATAACCCCGACAACTGTTCAGTATTCCAGGATTGATTTGAGAGTATACCTCTATAAATGGATATCCATACTGTTATTTTCTTCAATGATAATGAGGACTGTACCATGTGATGATACTGAGAGAGGTATATGTGCTTGTAGTCACTTTTCAAGTTTTGTTAAGAACTTAACTCATTAATGGGAAGTATAGATCCATACCAAGTCAAGGGTAGTCTAGTATAACTTAAAGTAAACTCTAGGTTCCCCTCTATTGTCAACTATGTTTTATTTGAGTTTTATGATAGAATTCTTACCATACATGTAAAAGTGATTTTAGAACAAACCACCTTACTTCATTATTTTTCTTCCATGTATGTCTGATTATGATTATTGAAGAAAATGAAAACGCTCAGTGATGCTGAGGACGAGTCAGAGGACACCCCATAGACGAGGATCTGTACACCTAGTTTATAGTATTTTCTTTTTATTTAAAGGATAGGATAAATGAACACTACTCTATATAAGATATTTTTGATATATGTATTGGGTTAGGTAGTGTCTATCTTTTAATGCCTTTTTAGTCTTTCTATATTTTATGTTTGTCTTGTATTATCAAACCATGATGTACAGTTTTACGACATATATATATATATATATATATATATATATATATATACAGTCTTTTTCTTTTATCTTTTACTTCTAATTTCAAATTCTGTTTAATTTTAGATCTTTTGTATTGCAAGAATCAAACTTTTTTTTTACTCGTAATAATTAAATTACTAAATTAATACAAACTATGATTAATAAGAATGGGTGTTACAGTGGTGCCTAACACTAGCAAGCTGTTGCAAATCCAAGAAGTCAACACCCAACGTCAGCATGTTTTTAGCTTTTGTGAACTATTTTTTTATTATTGGGCCTAACATGATTTTATGGTCCAGAATGCCCAAACTCATTATAAAAAGGCTAGAACTACACATTTGGGAGGATTATTTGACTCATCTAAGGACCGAGAGCGAGAAAGAGCTAGAAGATTTATCTTTGGCTTTGGATCTTGGAGAATTGGGGCTTGATTATCAATATTCATGGCTTTCTTTCTATCTTTTTATTTTATTTTATTTTCTTTGTGTGTTTAGTGTCTCTATGAGTTTCTAAACCCTTTCAAGATTAGATTAGAATGAACTGTGATTGAAATCCTTTATAATTTGTTTTTCATTCTAAACCTTTTGATTATTAATGCAATTCAGTTGTTAATTTTATGCTTAATGCTTTTTCTATGTATGACACCTATTAGAAATTGATTTTTAATTCAAACCTTGCAATTGGAAAATTAGGATTTGAACCGTTCTATTTTAGCAACCATATAACTCTAGAACCTAGGGATAAGAAGAGAGGTTGTATGACTTCGTGTTAATTTCTTACTCTTAATGCTTGTGAATAAGTTTGCTCGCCTAAGGGATTAGGGTGTGAAATTAGGAACAAAGGGTTTACTGCCTAAGAAATTAGGGTTGAATTAATTTAAAAAAATTGAAGGTAAATTGCCTAATAGGAACAGGCTTAGAAGGGAAAGGAATTTCATTGGAGAAAAATCACCAGGGATTCCGAGACCTAACTGCTTTTGCTCATTTATATTTTAAATATTTCTTAATCGCAGTCTTATTTTCTTTAATTCCAAAAACCACAAAAATTCCTAATCTTTCTTTAATTCTTAAACATACAAGTAATTGTTTGGTTGAATTGAGATTAATCCACAATCTTTGCAAAGACGATACTTGACTTAACATTATATTACTTGTGTGACTAGTATAATTGTCATGATCTTAACACTCACAATTTTTTTTTATAAATAATGTTTGTAATTTCATTCTTTTATGCTAGAGACATTTTTTAAAGAAAAAGTAAAAATTAAAAAATGTGTAATATAAAATATTTACTGTTAATATTTTTATTAAACTTATGTTTATATTTAAGCTATATATAAATACAAATAAATTTACAAAGACAATATTTTTAAAATAAATAGTTATATAAATTAAAATGATGTAAGACATATGGGAATATAAAATTATTTGAATATATATCAATATTCATAACAATTTTAATATATTTTTCAAATATCTATGTACATATATACTAATATATGTTTACATATAGATTAAAAAATTATTAAAAGTTATAATAACATAAAAAAAACATAAATTGTAAACTCCACCCATGTAGAACGCGGGTTATTATACTAGTTATTTTCAAAACGCTGCAATGCTATCTTTTTTTATCCAAAATGATGTCATTTTTCACATTATTTAGCAGATAATTAGATGAAGAAGGCGTCGTTTGAGATAAAAAAAGACAACATTGCAGTGTTTTTGAAAATAATGGGACCCAATTGAACATTTTTAATAAAAGAGAGACCAAATTAAATTAAATAAATAAATTAAGAAACCAACTTAGTAATTAAACCTGTTTTTAATAAACAAGATGAGCGAACACATTAATGAAATTATTTTGGTAAGCAACACATTAATGAAATGATAATATTTTAAGTATCTCAGTATGTAATAAATTAATTAAACATACCTATATTTTTTCTAATTCAGACCATTTAATAACTTTCTTAATCTATGTACAAGAAGGATACTCGTATATTTTTAAGCAACTATTGTGATAACTATTAAGGGAGGAAAGAGGAGATTTTAAGCTCGAATTCGAGGGTGTCATAAGTGCATGACATTGTGAACCAACCCCCCCCCCCCCCCCCCCCCCAAAAAAGTTCTGTTTGCACAAATTGCATTGAAAATTTTAAAGTAATTAAAAATTGTATTTTTGTAAAAAAAAAAGTAGAATAATTTTAATTGCTCGTCTACTATTTTCTTATTAATCCTTCTCTTAAATAACAAATGTCCGAAGGGTATTACCTATAAATAATTTAATACTCCAAATCATTATTTATGTTCATTTTTATCTATTTTTTTAAGGTCAAATTAATCTGTAGGTTCCTAAACTATTTAGCAATTTTTAATTAGATCTTTAAACTAAAAAAAATATAATTGCGTCTCTAAACTAAAAACGTAGGTCTTGGGTTAGTTTCTAGCGGCTTAAAATCGCTAAAAATGAAAATTTATGGTAGTTTTAAAATTCCTAAAGATCCAATTACATAAATTTTACAATATTAAGGACCTAATTACAATTTTTTTTAGTTTAAAGATCTAATTAAAAATTCTTAAATAGTTTAGGGACCTATAGATTAATTTAACCTTTTTTTAAAGATAAAGTTTTTGCTATTTATTTGTTTTAAAAAAATCTAAGATGAAATGAATTAATATATTCTAAATTATGCATTTAGGCTATTGTTTTTTTCTTACTGTGTTATAGATATAAAGTATTTATTGGCTTTGTCAATGACTAATCTCTGTTGCGAAACTTAGTTGTCCACCTTTAATGGAGCCTCTCTTTCCAACCAGGTTTTTTTGTATCCACAAGTCTCAAACCTATGACTTTGTTTAAGAAATCCGAGTCTAATTACACTCAAACTGGTGTTATGTTGGTTGTTTTTACTTTTTTCAGTGTGCTGTTATTTTTAAATTCTTAAATGTTTTATACACTTGCTATGAATGAGTAAAAAATAATGGTAAATAGAGTATTAGAATAGTAAGTAAAAATTTAATTAATAAGAGAAATAAAACATAAAAGAGATAAAGAATATAATAATAAGTTAAAATATATTTAACACTAACAAAATATTAATTATATTCCATAATTTGTATATTATAATTATATAATATATCTGTACACTATAACCCTAAAAGATAAATTAAAAAATAGAAGTAGTAATTAAAAACGCAATATTAAATATTTTTATATTTTCAAGATAATAACTATTTTATTTTAATATTTTTTGTTTTTTAAATAGTACGTTTAAAGCATTTGTTACTGATAATATTCGTCAATTGTACTTCATATGAGTTTTGTGTCATAGAGCGTGATGTACTTAGGTTGACCCAATATCGGCTTGGTAGATCCCAAACTCAAGGATAGTGAACTGATCCAAAAACAAGAATGTTGGGTTTGTTTGGGTATGAGTGGAGTGATCCTAACTGAGGGTGAATGATGGGCTTGCTATTCCCACCCTAATCTTTGCTATTTTCACCCTAACTTTTTTTTTTCCAAAAATACCCCTTGACGAATACACGTTTTCGTTATGTATCTTGTGTATCTATACAAGATCTTGTTAAGATATACAACAAAAATGTGATTTCGTTGTGTATCTTAAGCAAACATTGTCAAGATACACAACGAAATCGCTTTTTCATTGTGTATCTTGAGAAGATCTTGTCCACATATACAACAAAAATGCGTTTTCATTGTGTATCTCGACAAAATCTTGTGAAGATACACAATGAAAACACAATTCCATTATATATCTCAATAAAATCTTCTCAAGATACACAACGAAATCACATTTTCGTTATGTACCTTAATAAGATTTTGTTGAGATATAAAAGACAAAATTTTATCAAGATATACAACGAAAATACGTTTCCATTATGTATCTTAATAAGATTTTGTCGAGATACAGAACAAAAACATTTTTTGTTGTGTACCCTATAACACCCTGGCTCTGATGAGGGCGGGGCATGATTGTCGTAGTGCAAATGAGATAAAGCACGGACAAGAAGTGGCTCCTGGTAGGCTTTTAGCAGGAGGAGTACATGAATGAATTGAATACACACTAGAATGAGAAGAATCCAGAAGCTGTGTAGGTATGAGACTGTACAGTTGATGATAGCTTAAAAGAATTAATAAGTGATACCTATACCAACAAGATGCATATACTTTTTAATAGCCTATCACTTAAGAACTCCACAGTTAAGCGTGCTTGGCTTGGAGCAATTTTGGGATGGGTGACCTCTTGGAAAATTTCCTAGGAAGCATGTGAGTGAGAACAAAGCACGCTGAAAAGTCTTGTGTTGGTTTGTGAGGACAGTCTTTGATCCTGAAAGCGGCTAGACGTTACAAGGTGGCATTAGAGTTAGTTGTCGGTGTCTTGGAAAGGACTACCTATGAAGGGTTCTGACCAGTGAAGGGTTCTAACCAACGAGGAAGTTGAGTAAAGTGTCATTGAGTGAAGTGTCGTAGAGTGTGAGTCGCTGAGACATCAACTCTCAAGGGTGGTGCTATGACATGAACTTTGGAATTATGTGGTGTTCACTTGGTTTGTCCTCGAACCACATCGTACTGGGAGAGAGGCCCTGCTCTAATACCACTTTGTAACACCACACAATTCCAAAGTTCATATTATAGTACTGCCCTTGAGAGTTGACGTCTCGGTGACTCACACTCTACGACACTTCACTCGGTGACACTTCACTCAACTTCCTCGTTGGTCGGAACCCTTCACCAATCAGAACCCTTTGTAGATACCCTTTTCTAAGACATTAACAACTAACTTTGATATCACTTTGTAACGTCTGACTGCTTTTAGGATCAAAGACTGTCGCCACAAACCAACACAAGACTTTTCAGCATGATTTGTCCTCACTCACATGCTTCATAAGAAACTTCCCAAGAGGTCACCCATCCTAGAATTGTTCCAAGCCAAGCACGCTTAACTATGAAGTTCTTAAGTGATAGGCTACCAAAAAGTAGATGCATCTTGTTGTAGGTAGTACTTATTAATCCCTTTAAGCTATCATCAACTATATAGTCCCATACCTGCACAGCCTCTGGACCCCTCTCATTTCGTGTGTATTCGATTCATTCATGTGCCCTTCCCGTTGGAAGCCTGCTACGAGCTGCTCCTTGTCCGTGCCTTATCTCTTTGCACTAACGATCACTCCCCACCCTCGTCGGTGCCGAGGGTGTTACAATCTAAATAAGATCTTGTCAAAATACACAATAGAAAGTGTTTCTATTGTGTATTTTGACAAGATCTTGTTTCGATACATAATGGAAACATATTTTCGTTATGTATCTCGACAAGATTTTGTTGGGATATACAACGAAAATATGTTTTTGTTAAAAAAGAGGGGGTGGGATGAAGAGAGAGAATAAAAAAAATAGTCTTTTTACTCTTTTGAAAAGTTGGAGGTGAAAATAGAAAAAAAAGGATAGGAATAATAGGGGCCATTAATGATTCTTATTGTGAAGTTCTGATTAGTTGAATAAGACAAGCTTGCCCTAATTATCAATTGAACCTATCCGGGCTAATGACTAGGTGTTCTTTGACGCGAATTGTCTAAGTTGGACTAGCTAAGTAGCTAGGCTAATATTGAATTGGGTATGATGTAATTATGTGAACAGTGTAATTTGTCACAATCTACTTTGAACTTTCAAATTAGTTTTAATAAAAAAATAACCAAATAAATCAATAAAGTCATTATAATTCATCAAATTATAATAATAAAGACTTATTTAGGCCCGATCATTAAAATAGTGTTGAAAATAGAAAGTATGAAAAACAGAGTTGATAATAAATACAAAAAAAAAGAAAGATAAATAGGCTTATGCTTAAATGAATTAGCAACTGTTTGTCGTTAGGCCCAATTCTAAAGAACTAACATGGTACAATTGAGAAAAAAGGCTAATAGAAGTCGAATATTGAATCTAAAAAGGGATGGCGGAAAATGTTTAAAAAGGCCAAAAAAAAGGAAAAAGAGGAAAGCCCTAATATTATTACCATGCATCTTCAATGACCACCTTTGAAAATCGAGCCACCACTATGTGAGCCCATGTAACACAGACACTCCTGTTTTGCTTTACTATACAGTAGCACTGTTCTTCTTAACCCAAACAGTTGCATCGTCAGAAACCATGATATACCAAGATTAGCTTGCATAATAGTTGGGTCGAATAAAGCATTGTGGTCAGAACAGCTTCCGAGAAGTGGGCCAAAACATTGGGTGTAGCCTTTACAATAACATCAACTTTGGGCTAGCTGGATATCTTTTCAGTAGGAAACAAAGAATAATTAGGTTTGTGCTTTGTGGGTTTGGATTACGTTAGCCTTGGATGAAAATTCTAAGGACATTCGTATTACAGACACCCCCATTTTTGCATCCCTCAATTTTTAAAATTTTTTTTGCCAAAATTATCATTTTTGAAAATTAATTTCCGAAATGTTGTTTGGAATGAGTAGATGTGTCATAATTTAATTTGACTTAATTGTATTTTTTCCTCTAAAAATTTACAATTTTGTGGATTTTGTTACCCCAAAATTTTTTCATGAATCCCACAATTTCAAAATATCATGAATTTTTCTCCAAGTAAAAAAACCGGCCACAATTAAAGAAAAAATTGTCACAAAATTATCTTAATTGTGGCTGTTTAAAGGAAAAATAGTCACAAAATGTCTTAATTGTGGCCTTTTTTTATATTAGGGCAAAATTCACCCAAAAAAAAAAACTTCGGAGTGACAAAATTTGCAAAATAGTAAAACTTTAAGGACAAAAAGTGCAATTAAGCCTTTTAATTTTTGGAATTTATTTAACATATTCTAGAAACTAATTTTGAAAGTGTAAAAATTCTAACACTTTTGAAAACCAAAATCTAAGGGCCCTTTGGGACTGATTTTATTTGTGAGTTTCAAAAATTTCAAAAATTGCAACAGTTTTTGGTTTTTTAAAATTAGTTTTAGTTTTTTTTTTCTAACTTTTGGTTTCAAAATAAATTTACTTTAATTTTTTTATTTTGTTAACTTTAAACAATGGCGACAGTGGTGCTGACAGTGATAATGACGGTGGTGATGCCGACAACGATGGTTGTGGCAGTGCTAATGATGGTGGTGTCGGTGCCAATATCAATGGTAGTGGTGGTGGTGGTAGTGTTGACGGTAGTGGTGACGGCGCCTGTGGTGGTGGTAGTGACGTTAGCGGGAATGACTATTTTTAAATGTAGTGATGTATATTTTTTTTAAAAACTAAAAATCAAATTCACAATTTTTTTTCTTAGTTTTGAAAATAAAAGTAAAAGTGTTTTGAAATTAAGTTAAAAATTATTTTAGCTTGTTTTAAAAAATATATTTAAAAGCCAAAAACCAAAAACTCTCAAATACCCCAAACGACCCTAAAAGTGTTAAAAATTTTACACTTCCAAAATTAAGTTCCAGAACTTGAGGTTGTAAAGCGTGTAAGAGCCCATTAAATCATGCTTTTTCCATGTAAAAAGAGTTGTTCTCAAGTGAGACTTTGTAAATGATGTTGAAAGCAATTAAATATGCAATCAATTACTTCTGTTTTCATTTAATTATGAAAGTAAGTATATGTACAACCAATTACTTTTACTTTATAAAAAGAACTTAATAATGTATGCAATCAATTCCTTTTGCTTTTATTTTTTGTTCTGACATTATCTCACGATGTCACAAAAGTATGTGGAGCTAGGCTTTTGACTTGGGAAATTAAGTTTTTGAAAGTGTTATAGAATTTAACGTTTGGAAAGGTGTTGAAATTTTATTATTTATAGAAATTAATATCTAAAACATATTAAATACATTTTAGAAATTAATTGGTTTTGAATGTTATTTTCTTTAAAAAGAAAAAAGGGCTTTTCCAACATTTTTCCAAAAAAATAAATCTTGGCAGGGACTTATTATTATTATTATTATTATACTTTTCATCCTCTTGTCATGACCCTGGTTGTGACAAGATGCATAGTTATTTACCAATCATACCATACCATGTTGATTGATCCAATTTTAAATTATATCAAAAGAGTTCAAATACAATGAATTATTAACCTGTTTTAAAATCAAAAAATAGGTTATGCACTGACAGTGTAAAGTAGTTTTACATTGTCATTCACTCACAAATCACCATGTACGATAAGTTTGTTGACTTTTACAATAACTATCTTAAAGTCATATCAACAGTAATTTTTGATTAGTTGACAGTATAAAACTTTGTAGACAGACAATGCATGTTTATTGAACTCTTTTAAAATAAATCAATAAAAAATATTATGTTATTAATGAAATAAATAATTCATACATTATAAATCAAATAATAAATATCTAATTTAAAAAATAAATTGATAAAAGTAAATGAAAACTAAAAATTTAAAATAAAACTCTCTTTTTTTCATTTCTTAAAGTAAATAAAAACTAAAAATTAATGTAAAATCCTAAATTTTATGTCATCTATTGATTTCTTCCTTCTTTGCCATCCTCAAGGCGAACATTAACTATCTAATGAAGAAGGGTTCAATTAGAGATATTAGATATTAGGTGGGAAACACATCCAATGGAGAGAACTTCTAGCCTGAAGTACCTTGGTTACTAGTACACCGGTGATGGCCTATTTTAACCGAGAGTAACTGCTTTATCAACTTGTTAAAATTTGAAAATATCCCCAAGAGCATTTTTAGACATTTGCTGTCGTATTTTTACATAATGCCCCCTGTTAAGATAAAATATTTATTGGTAAAAAAATTATTTGATACCAATAACTTTTCGGGCAGCGTATGAGTGATGATATTGCTTCCGAATACACACTGCAAACAAGTGATGGTGGAATAATATCAAATGTTGGAAAATCTCTCGAAGTTGGTAAGAGTTGAAGGTTTTGAACTATAAAAGAGTTAGAGTTCTTTGATCTGCTGCACCAACCGTTTAGCAAACTATTGAAGTTTATCACACGAATAATGCGTGAAGCATTTACAGATAAATATTGTTATGGGTATGGGTTTAATGATTCATTCCATTGGTGGGTCATTTACAGTTGAATTTTTTTGATTTGGTGTGAGCTGTGCTTCAATGGATACATTTTGGCTGTGGGTTGGGGTTAAGGGTTTAGTTTTTGATACATTTTATGAAAATTTATCCTTTTTTTGTTGTGAGATATGATTATTGTGAAATGATCCCTTGTTTGGTTGTTTGTGTTTTTTTTTTTTTTTCATTTAGTGATGTTGTCACTATCTTGCAATGGTGTTTTGCTTTTGGTGTTGATGTGTGGCTCAATGTTTCACTATTTGTGTCTTTTATTTTTGAAATTGTAGAATAAGTTTGTTGGACATTTAAGATATGGATGATGAATGGGAAGTAGGATGCTCCAGTAATGTACAAGAGAAAAGGAGTGAGGTATAAGTGTTGAAGAAAGCTTAGTGGTCGAATCTTTAAGTAACTTTATTGTTATTGAAAAAAGAAAGTTGCATTTTGTGGTGTTGGAAAATGTTATTTCTCTTTTGCTGTTGTGTTTATTTTATGGGAAGATAAGGACATGTATGACTCAGATGATGGGGGTGAAAGCAATGAAGATGTTGAATTTGTTGATGAGGTAGTTTCACAAGAGCAATGTGTTGAAAGGGAGCAATATATTGATGGAGGTGAAGGTGTTGCCATAGATGGTATAGAGGATATTCTTAGTCTTAACCTTAGCAACATAGTTGTTGAAGAATTGAGCAAGTGTTATTTTTCAAGCATATATGTTGCTTACTTGTTTTATAATTGGTATGCATGAGTGAATTGTTTTTCTGCTCATAAAGGAAGGATATTAAGAAATGCCAAGGGAGAAGCTGTGCAACATTTTTGTGTCATCGACAAGGTTTTTATGAGAAGAGTGGGCTAATCATGGATAAATGTAAGCGAGATCCAAAATTCGAAACATGATGTGGGTGTACGACAATATTTCGAGTTCATGTTGACATGCATTCGCAACGATGGTATGTAATGTGTTTTGATGATTACCACAATCATGAAGTAGTTGAAGGAGCGTATTGTGGGATGTTACGTGGCCATGGGAGAATGATTGTAGATGACATTATGCAAATGAATAATTTAAGGTAGGTATAAGTGTGCCTAAAATCTTTAATTCATTTGTTATGCAGTTTTTGACACCTATACTAATTAAACTAATTCTAAGATTATTTTATTTTTTATTTATTTTAAATTGAAAATGTAGAGTAGATTTTTTTTTTTTTACAAATTAAACTTATTTAATTTCGATCTATTTCAAAGACTTTTTTTTTTTATCTTAACTTATAAATTATTTTACCATGTCAAAGATTATTTAATTGATAAATATTAATGGAATAAATATATAACATGTGATCATAATACATAAACATACTACGTCGTATATCATACATTAGATCAAACATACATCGCTGTTATTAGTATTATACAATAATCTAGAGTATTAGAAATATAAACAGCTATGTATACACATACTAAAAAGAAAGTCCTTACTACACCTTATAAAAAGGCTTTTGTCAGAGTAGTGAACTGTCTACAACCACAAAATACCCACCGATGCCAAATCGCGAGTCATCTAGCATGTCAATAATCCATCGGCTAGAAGGGATCCTCGCCAAAATCAGTATCAATCTCCTTTGAATCCGTCTTTTATATTATATCACGAGCGTACATACAGAAAAATAAAACAAAAGAAAAGAAACAAAGAAAAGGAGTGAGGATTTGTATAGCCTCAATCATTTTCACAACAGGTTCGTAGGACTAACCTACAACCTAAGACAGACAAATTATAAGCAAATAAATATAAGGAACCTAAGACCAGACCTAAATTATCATGAAACAATCTAGACTCTCACAACCTTTAAGGATCCATACACCTCTAATGATTATCATCAATCATTAGGAATCTTAGGAAGTGATTAGGAGCTCGTATATCCCCTCACAGGGTATCGACATCCATGTCATAATCATCATTATCCTCTAGGTATAGGTTCTTAGCCCAAAGGGTATACACTATACCAATCCTGGTGATGCTAAGCTGGTGTTAAGGTTATCAAGTATGTTTACGTGATTTGTTTCAGTAGAAGGGCGCTACCCTAATCACTGGAATGTTCACAACTCGATACTTTTACCCTCTAGACCTTTCCAATGGTCCCTGCCTTCATCCCGTAGTGTATTAAACTGTAACTTCCCATACACAGGCATCCATGCTCTCACAGCATGGTCCTCACATAAACAAACATTGCTCATGAATTGAGTACTAAGTTATGATATATATGATCCAGAAATTCTGGTAGAGTTTCCCCATACACTGACAATGTCAGTCATAGAGATAATATCTTATCTCTACTTCCTAATTATAATATCCACTAATAAAGTAGAAATAAGCATAACATATAATTATTTGTAATTAAATTTCTTATATTTAAAAATATTTTAACATTCTTTTACTTAATAATTTTTTAAATACTTTATTTAAAACATTTCCTTAGTTTAACTAATAAAATTGTATGTTATATATATTTATATAAAATACGTTATTTCTAAAGATATAAAGTTTCAATATATATGAAAACCGAATCCATTAATATTTATTTATTTCTATTTACATAATTTTCTTCTTTTCAATTGTTTTAAATAATTATGTAATCTTCAATTAGCTTCAATTATACAAACCGTTATATATATGGAAAAATTTGCTTCTTTTAAACAAATCCTATATATATATATATATATATATATATATATATATATATATATATATATATATATATATATATATATATATATATAGGGTATTTCTAGTGAGATGGTCATTTTTATATGAGAGTGAGAGGAGTAAATATGGACCATATAACCATACATGGATGGTTAAGATTTAATGTCATGTGACCACTTAAAATAATCATGCGACTTTTTAATAATCTCACATGACTTGTGTGTTTTAATCTTGACCATTCATAGTAAGATCTAATGGTTCATCTTTATTCCTTTTACTCTCACATAAAAATGACCCTCTCACTAGATATGTTCTCTCTCTCTCTCTCTCTCTCTCTCTCTCTCTCTCTCTCTCTCTCTCTCTCTCTCTCTATATATATATATATATATATATATATATATATATTTATTTATTTATTTATTTATTTATTTATGTAACATTATTTCTAAATAATTACTTGTATTTCGGTTAGTAAAGATATCTTTATTTGTATTTAAATCATATCTTTTTTAATAGTTATTATGATTATTATTATTATTTAATATGAGAGAGTAGCATATCAAATTTTACAAGTCTGTTACAATTAATAATGGTATATATATTAAAAAAATATAAGTTTTTATTACTAATTTATTTTAATAGGGCCGTAGCCCATTATTTTGCTAACAGGCACGTAAAAACACCAAAAGATGCTAAAAATGTTATCTCATATTCTTATCATTAAATGATTTTTAATATTAATAGTAATAATATAAATAAAAAAATTATAAGAAAACAATTTTGTCATCTTCCTTCTTCCAGCTTTTATGGGCCGAATGCCCTATACACAAAAACTGTCACATATTTAAAATTTTTGTCCATCCAAAACACTTCTTAATTCAAAAATTAATTATAACTAGGCAAAATACACCATAATAAGCATGATTCAAGCATTAATACACAAGATCAACCATGATAAATCATCCAACTATCAAGATATCTCATCAAGTAAAATTTTAGACCAATCATTAACAATAACATAAGACAATAATATAAACTCAAGCGTCAAATAGAGGAAAGAATTAAAACTATTAGGGATTGAGGGGCAAACCCCTCCCACAAACCCATTGATCAAGGAAAAAAATAAGGCTATTTCCCCACTCCCCCCTTTTACCTTAATAGAAGCTTTGATGGAAAAAGAGGAAAAGGTTGGAGAAGACAAGTTGATGCACAACACCAAGATAGACCACATTTAGATTTTGTATAATTACTAAATGAGTGTTTAGTGTGTTTAATGAACAAGGCTTGATATTATCTATTTGAAACTTCTAGGCTGCCACCTCCTCAAAACTGGTGTGAATTGCAAGCAGCATTATGTTGTAATTTTTTTTAATATATATTAGGTGGAAAAGAAAATAATTAATAGTTAATTGGAGTAATTAGATTTGGGCTTTATAAAAATGGTTTTGGGCTTCCATAAGGCTGCAACGTCCAAGCCTAGTACAAAAACATACTTTCACAATAATTTTTTATAAAATTTTATTTATTATATAATTATTTATAATTATTTTATGTAAAAATGCTAAATAATTGTTTAATAAATCATTTTCATACTAAATAATTACCATTTTTGAGAATTTTAAAACTTTTACCTTTAAATAAATTTTTTATTAAAATAGACGTATTATAATTTTTTAAAATTTTTTCTGAACCAAAAAGTCTTTGATTGGCCTTTGGTAGTCAACTAAGAACATTTTGGTTATTTCATACAAACAAATTCAATTAATTTTCATAATATTTATAAAATTATATTTTAATATTTTAAGCATATTTCTAAATTAAAAATACATTTTAAACCTTCCCATCTATTTTTACTATTTTATATTATTATTATTATTTTTGGGGACATAATGGTCATTTTATTATTTTTCGAGCTTCAACCCAAAAGAATTATTAAAACTCTAAACTGAGTAGTATTCATTACTACGAACGCAACCGTGGAGATCAGATATTTGACATTCCCATTTGGTTTTTCAGAAGAAAATATAGAATAAATAGAAAAATAATTCAAATAAGTAAAAGTGAGGGTGTTACACATTCAAGAGGTTTTGAGAGAATGGGGTTTCAAAAGAAGGACTTGTACAACCAAATTGGAAAACAAACGCGAGAACAAGGTTAGAATGCTGATGGTGCTCTACATTATTTGCGGTGGTTGTCATTGAATGACTCATTGATGTTTGTGCGTCACACAGAGGATGAGGAAGGAAGATTGCAACATCTATTTTGGTGAGATGGTACTAGCCAATTGGACTATGAAGTGTTTGGAGATGTTCTTGCGTTTGATGCGACATATGGTAAAAACAAGTATCGATGTCCTGTAGTTGTTTTTTTTGGTGTAAACAATCACAATCATACAATTGTGTTTGGTAGTGCAATCGTTGCAAATGAACCTGAGGAGATGTATGTGTGGTTGCTTGAGCAACTAATGGAGGTTATGAAAGGAAAGGCACCGACTTCAGTCATAACTGATAAGAATGCCATTAAAAAAGTTCTTATGAATGCTTACCATTGTCTTTGTGCATGGCATTTGATTTGCAATGCAGTGAGAAATATTGGAATTTCGGCATTCATATCACAGTTTAAGAAATGTATGTTGCGTGACTATGACATAGGAGATTTCAAACGCAAGTGGATTACAATGGTTTCACAGTTTGGGTTGGAGGACAATAATTGAGATGTATGAGAAAAGGGAAACGTGGATAACAACATATATTCGTGGTTGTTTTTTTGGTGGGTTTAGGACAACATTTCGATGTGAGGCATTGCACGCGTTGTTGCTCAAGTTTGTGTCTTCACATTACAACCTATTTAAGTTTATCAACATTTTCAACGTTGTCTTAATTACACGCGCTTTAAGGAAATGGAAGCTGATTTTGAGTCAATGTATGGAGAGCTAGTGTTACAAACTAGCTTTATTGGACTTGAGAGGTCAGCTGCAAAAGTGTTCACTAAGGATTTTTCTTATATCATCTAGCTTTGTCTGGGGCATCTATGTTTTGTGTAAATGACACTTTTGTGGTTCATATTTTGGCTGACCATTACCCATTTTGATGTCATGGTATACCCAGCTATTGGAACATAAACCAACTTTAGTCCACTGTCTGCATTCTGCAAAAGGTCAACTTTTGGGTTACAATGTGCAATGATACTAGCTATATGCACATGTATTTTACTTTTGGGTACGTTGTTGGAACTTGTAAAGGGGAACAATCCTACGACTTCTGTAATTTGTCTGCGTTTAATAGTAGCATAACTTTGACACTTGTATGGATGTTAACCAATTCCTCAGTTATTAAACTGGTGCAATCCAGTGTATCAGCATATATTTTGGACACAAATTAGATGACAAACAATTGAAGGTCCAATGGGGTTTTTTAATTTGTTTTTTTTGGCCCACATGAGACCATATGTACCTGTTTTCATCGGACAGGATCAAACTATTTTCTTCATAGTTACAAAACGGAAACAAGCATTGTGCACTATCTCACCTGCGAAATGAGTCACACCAAATGTTCAAACGATTTGTATTCTTTCGCTGGAAGCTCAACATGTATGATAAGGGAGCAAAGGTTGACAGAATAACAAATGTCCTACTGCATACGCACCACTTTCAATATTAACAGGATTTTGATACAACATGACAAACATTATCAACAAAATGTTCGCTGTCTGATAAATATATTATACATCACTCTTCATGAACAACAAATTATAGACACGTTGTTGCCAATTTACAACCATTAACCATGTGATTAATTGGGATACTAATTGGGCTTCATTTGGACTATAAAGTATGCGTTTATTTCACATAGAAACTAACTTCAATAGTTCTCACAAATCATTCACACAGATAAAAACTTTATCCCAAACATCCACCAATTGCCTCACAAATGGAGCTCAAAAATGAGATAGGATGTTTTAAATCCCTGTAGAATACGTAAATTTTGATTTTAGTCCTTATACAAATTTTTCTGTATTTTTCATTCTCAAAAAACTAAAATCATTGTTTTTAATCCCTATTATTATTTAACATTCATTAGCTATTTATGTGTTTAACGAAAAGTAAAGTAACCACCTTAAGTGACACTTACTAATGTCTGTAATACCATATCAACATTTGATACCTCTAATTTTTTTAAATCCCTAAAATAAACATTATTTATCTATCTTAAAACAAACGTTAAGAACCAAAAATAATTATTTTAGATTTTAGAAGAATAAAAATCAAAACAAAATGATCTACAAGAACTAAAACCAAAATTCTCTTATTTTATAAGAACAAAAAAATAGCAATTTCAAATTTTAGAAAGATAAGAAACAAAAAAAATAATAATTATAAGAACCAAAATCAAAACTCGCTTATTTTATAGAGACTAAATATATTTGAACCAATAATATATATCATGTTTCCTTCTACAACATACACAACGAAATGGTCTTCCTATATGCACATCATACAACAACCCCACATCATCCACCAACCCTTCTGCATACACGAACATCAACCACGCATCGCACCCTGAATCATCAAGCCTCTACTTTGTGGTCGCGTTACTTGTCACAGCATTACACATTCTACCCTACGTCACCACCGACACAACTCTATGCTCCTTCAGCTTCGTAACAATTATCTAGAAATGCATCACAAAATATGGTAAAAACTCATACGAAAGTTAACCATTGTCTCGCATTAGACAAAGCAAATTGGGAAAAAAAAAAAAAATATACACAACAATATTCAAGGAAACCACACTCATAACACGCTTCCGAAAACGTGCCAGAACAATAGCACCATCAGTGGCACCATCCATAACACCCAATCTCTCATCAATAAAACAAACATTGAACCACATCACACCATCCTCTATTTCCTTCAACAACTCCATCAACCTTTCCTGTTATTTAGATTCAAATGCAATAACTTATAACAAACTTTATGATCTAAACATGTTTACAAGAACACGATGTTGGTTCTTATCCACAAAACTCTTGTGAACACCCAATTTCATCTAGGTAATTCAAAATAAAATACAAAAAATGATAAAAAAATTAATTAATTAAAAAAAGAGAGAAGAAATAATAAAAAAATAGTAAAATTTAATAAAATAAAAAAAATGAGAAAATTAGAAAGGAAAGCAAAATAATAACAATAATAATAATAATAGTTCATTTGATATTTAGCTTAACTTAAATAAAAAAAGAGAGACAAATAAAAACTAAAATCTAAAAAGAAAAATAAGTAATCAAAATGTAAAGAGGTGGGCAAAAACTGTGCTTGTTGGGCTCACATCAAGATTTAAAACAACAAAAGAAAAAAAATAGAAAAAAGAGAGGAGAGAGATCCTTCTAGGGGAAAGTTTGTTACAACAAACTTTTAAAATTAATTTAACAAAGAAAATTGCTTTTGAAGGGAAGTTGGTGTCTATGAAAAGGATGGTTGAAGAAACCTTTAGGGGAGGACTGAGGAGGGGATACACGTTCACAAAATGGCTACCAGATTCTGAAGAACTGATTGCTCCCTCTCTGCTAGAAAAATCCAGGAGGTATAACTCTGGGTCTTTCTCTTTTCATGTCACTATGTATTGCATTTTCTTACGTCATGTCCATTTATCTCTTCTGATCATTGTTATTAGCCATGTTCTTCCTTTCTTTTGCTTGATTATTGCTATTATTATGTGTTTGCATCTATATTATTTGATCTGTGTTTGTGTTTGAATCCGCACATCACTTTCACACAAGAAAAGCACTCAGATAAGTAATATCACCCCTGCGTCAATATTTCAGGATCTCTACTCTTTTTCCATACAATCACAATACAGATCTTCGTTTAACACATATCATCACACACATATACACCTTCTGCACATACCAACCACATAGCCTCAGAGTCACGAGCGCACACTGATTACTCACGTATACTTAACAGCACTCATTCACTCGCGTCACATTCCCACACAATAACACTCTGAATTTTCTTTTTCTCACCAGCACCCACTAATGTGCACAGTATGGCATCACAAGCACCAGAAATTAGTGAATCAACACCAAAATAATTCCAAAACAAAAAGAGCATAAATAAATAGTTTAAAAAAAAAAGAGAAGACGAGGAATTAGCAAAACCAGAACAGCACTTTTTCTCGCAACCACCGTGACGCGAACCGGCGCCGGTGTCTTCACCAAAATCCAACGCACGAACCCAAGTGTCCGCGCCGCGAATCACCAGCCACTTCCTGCCATTGCACATCGCGCGAACTGTCAGTTATTGCGCAAATCCTCGCGCTCCTGCGAATCCCTGGCCGCCACGCCGTCATCTCAGTTCGAGGGTTCGTCTACCTCTCGCCGCCGCAGCCGCGTGGATTCGCGCAGCCATGGTTGGGCGGGTTTGCTTCGTCGTCATGAGACCTCCCCGCTGTACTCGCGCCGGTGTCACAGAATCGAGCGTTCTCCTCCACCACCGCTTCAACGAGAGTAGGCGAGCTTGATTTGTGGCACTGTGCCCTTTCCTTAGGGTCAGCGAATGGTGCTGAACAGGGTGTACCCATTTCCTGTTTGCTGGGTTATGTCATGGGCGTGGCCCATTTGTCATTATCATAAGGCCCTTCCCTTCTTAATCAATAAGTATACCTCCCTTTTTTTTTTAAATAATTTTTATTATCAAAATAACCTTTTATATAAAAATAATATTAACTTATTTTTACACCCTATCTTTATTATTGTTTAAACCCTAATTTTATATCTCTATCTTCATTATTCTTAAAACTCAAATTTTGCTCATTTCCTCATCTTTATCATTCTTTAACCCTATTTTTACACATCCATCATTATTCTTTAAATGCTTCTCTTCTATTTTCATGCTTTTTTTCTCTTTCAAAAATAACTGTGAATATTGTGTGATATGTGATATGCGGCTCGTTTTCATTGTTTGTACAAGGCAATGCGTTTTTGTGATTGCATTTCAGATAGTATTTTTATCTTTATCCTTTATATCAAGCATTGTTTCTAAAAATTTGTGTTTCAATCGTTTTCGTTAGTATTCTGGAAATTACTTTTCGGAATAGACAATTGCCTATTCCGAAAAGTAATTTCCGGAATAATGACATGTAGTTCCAAAAAGCACTTTTTAGAACTATGAAACATAGTTTCGGAAATTACTTTTCAGAATAAGCAATTATCTATTCTGGAAAGTAATTTTTGGAAGTTTTTTATTGTTATTTTTTTACTCCTCTTTTTCTTTTCTTTTTATTTTTTTCATTACTATTTAATTAATTGTATTTTTATTGAATATAGACATGGAATACCATGTTAGTAAGATGTCTGAGATGATGAATATACCAACTGATGAGACAAAAAATAATAATGTTGATTGTCGTGATGCATTCAATACTATAAAGGTAATTGAAGGATAAATTAATTTTGTTATGTTATCACCTTGTGACCATGAAAAACTAAATTCTTATATATTATTTCAGGTTTTTCCTTACTGAGATCCTATATTGAATTGGGCTCGACAAGTTGCGAGAGACAATAGATTTGTCCTTATTATTTTGAGGTACACAGGAAGGGTGCACGAATGGATTAAAAGGGTAATTAGGGAAAAATTGTAAAAAAAAGAAAAAGCAAAGAGGAGGTGTATTTATCACTTTGGAGAGGTACAATTATCAAAAGCCCTTTGCCTATTTGAAAGGTGCCTTTGGTTTTTTGTTTTTGTTTTCTTGGGCTTAAGGATTGGGCTGGGCCTAATTTACGTTTCATAAACTAGATTTTACTAATCCAAGTCTTTTAATTAGAATTACTAATATTTTTTTAAAAGTAAAAAAATGATAAAATAATAATAATAATAAAAAATTCTTTTTCTAAAATATAAAATGATAATTTAAAATTAAATAAAAAATAATAAAATTAATAAAATTTAAATATGACTACTTTGAAAGTACTTCCTATTTGACCATTTGATAAATTTGACATATTTGAGTTGTACAACTTGGTGATGTCAAATTTAATAATAATAATTAAAAAAATCAACACACAAAATATTTTCAACAAAGAACTATGTGAGTATGATTCCTCATTGCACTAGAGGATACGTAGGAGGAGGAGACCACTCATGTTGATCTCAAAAATAATAAAATTTAATTTTTTTAAAAAATAAAATATTTTCTTTTTAATAAAATTCTTAAAAATAAAATTTATAAATAAATAAAATAATATTTTGTTTTCTTTTAAGGGATAAAATAAATATTTTTAAAATTATCCAATTTTGCACATTTAATTAGAGGTAACCCGTCTTTGTGATAGACTTTGTAAGGTGCTAATACCTTTCCTAAATGTAATTGACTCCTAAATCTTTTTTTTTTGTTCGAGACCATTTTCTTTTGGATTTTTTTCATATATTTTCTCTTAATAAACTATGGTGGCAATTCTTTTATTTTTATCATATTTTTCACGATCCCGCTGTAATCCTGGTTGCGACAACTCCAATTCAATTCAACGACAACCATTGAAATATAACAAATTACTTTAACAATAACCAACACACCATAGTTATTGGTGATATAGAAAGTATTATCATTTTACATCATAAGTTGAATCGATTTAAAAAATACTTTTTAACTCGGTTCAATGGGGAACCGATTTAAAAAGTGTAATTTTAAATTAACATAAAAATTAATAACCATGTCCATAAACTTGCTCCAAGGGCAAAATCACATTATTATCTCAAAAAAATCACAATAGATACAATCCAAAACAAACCATAATGAACCAAATCAACAATCACTAACCCACGAGTGTGCTTTGAGTTGCTCATAGGGTACATAAAGTTAGATTCCCCTTCCACGAGTGTGTGAGCTCCAACAATGGCAATGATAGCCTTCTTGTGCAAGTTGCAAGCTTGGAGAAAGTTTGAGAGTTACAAACAAGGCCAAGGATATAGATGAGGAAGGACGAGCTTTGAACAACCAATAATGAACCAAATAAAAAATCACTAACCCACGAGTGTGCTTCAAGCTGCTTACAGAGTACACAAAGTTAGCTTCCCCTTCCACGAGTGCGCAAGCTCTAACAACGACAATGGCAGCCTTCTTGCACGAGTTATGAGCTTGGAGAGAATTTGAAAGCTACGAACAAGGCAAGGGATATGGATGAGGAAGGACGAGCTTCGAACAATGAAGGTTCTTTGTGCGAGGAGCTTCGAATGGGGTAGAAAACAGTGGAGGTGCTTTGAAAATGGAGTAGAAAATAGTGGAGGTGCTTCAAAAATGACCAAGGGATATGGGTGAGGAAGGAGGATTTCAAGTAAAAGATATTTGGACAGGCAAAAATGAAGACGTGCATGTGTGTAACATGTATAAGAAGCTGCTTTTTAAATCGATTTAGCTGGAAACGATTTAAAAGGTTTCTTTTTAAATTGGTTCAGCTGGAACTGACTTAAAAAGTGGCCCGTATTATCTATTTTAAATTCAAATATTGTTTTTAAACCGCTTGAACTTGAACTGAGTTAAAAAAATTTGATCAAATTTCAAAAATGCCACCGTGTTCTTATTCTAAACTGGTTCATTTTGAACTGAGTTAAATTTATGCTTTAAAAAGTATTTTCTACAATAGTGAGCAAACCACATCACTCATTCCTTTCACTTTTTTACAAAAATTATGTCTTCAAAATCTCAAGAAATACACACCATATTGCATATATTTCATCTGTGCTACCTATGTATTTATATCACAAATGTTCAGAATATCATGAATGCGGAAAACGAAGGTACAACATCATGCACACACATACCAAACAACATCAATTATTTACACATTTTACTGTTTTCCAGAAGACAATAATTCTACATGGTAGTGGAATCATAAATAAAACCATAGTCACAAGTACCAACATCTGCTCCCTATAAAACAAGTCCAACTAATACATCACATACTTCCTAACTAACCACAACCAATGTACCAAAAAATCCATTTGATGAAAAATTGTATAATCAACATTATCACACAAGCTAGCAAAAATGGTAAACCATTCCAAGCAAATATACAACCCAAATCTCTTAATCACAACTCAAATTTTCATTCTCTCATCTTTGGCTGATTAAAAACATTTACAATAACAATAGAACGAATAATCCAACACTGTCGTAGTGTAAAATAAGGACCAATAAAAACCAACATTTTCGACAATAGCACATGACCCCAACACAGTCACAAAAAATTTCCCCTTTCACCAAACAAACTTTCTTTGCATCCAAAAAAATGAAAACAGTCTTCACATTACAAACATAATGGAAACATAAACCAAATAGAAACTATCTCATAGTTTTATCACCTCTTAACAATCCCACTTTGACGATTTCATCAATTGTCATCAACGGAGCACATGCTAAACGAAGATCTTATGAACCTAGAAACAAAGATGGCCCTAATGAACAATAGTCGCTTCACAAACTGATGATGTTGACCTTAAAAACCAACAACAAATTAGGACAACAATGCATTGCAGTTCTCAAGCTAGTCTCACATCATTATTGTCCTTGCACTTACAAACCTAGAAATAAGGATGCCCTTATCAACAACACTCGCTTCACAAATTGTTAGTTTTAGAAAAATATGTGTAAAGATGTTAAATGATATAGAAGTAGTTGATAGAGAATGATAGTAAGACTTTATTTGATATGTGGAAGTGCTTGTTACAATGCAAAGATCCATTGCTTATTTATAGGCATGCAAGGAAAGTTCTAGAAATATCTACACTTTGTTGTTCTAGAGTTTTCTTCACTTTTCTCTTAGCTTTTCTATTTTTTCATATAGCTACATTTCTATAAGTTTCAAGATTTTTCTACGTACATTGTGAATATTTTACAAGAGTGTTCTAGAATGTTCTTTACTTTTTTATATACATTTATTAGTACTACACTCTTCTAGAAATTTGTAGCAATTTCATCACTCCTCCTTGATACAAATTTTGGAAACTCCAAGCATAGTTCGCAATTGCTCAAACTTGTCTCTTGGTAGTGCCTTTGTAAAAATCTTTGCAACTTGATCTTTTGTTTTGCAGTACTCAAGCTGAACTTGTTTAGTTGCCTTTGCTTCTATGATGAAGTGATATTTAATAGCTATGTGTTTTGTCCTTTGATGATGGACTAGATTCTTCACCATTTCTATAGCTGCTTTGTTGTCACAATAGATTATAGTAGGTCCTTCTTGTTGTTCACCCATTTCTTCAAGTAATCTTCGAAGCCATAGTGCTTGGCTTGTAGATTCTGCAGCTGCAATGTACTCTACTTCTATTGTTGATTGGGCAACTGTTGCTTGCTTTTTAAATGTTTACGAGTATACTCCTGATCCTAGTGAAAAGGAAATCCTGAAGTACTCTTCATGTCGTCTATCGATCTTGCTCAATCACTGTCGGTGTAGCCAGTCAGCCTTGAGTTGGTCATGGTTTTGTACCATATACCAAACTCCTTCGTGGCTTGTAAGTATCTTAGTATTCTTTTTGCTGCTCCATAGTAAATTTGACTTGGCCTCTGTGTAACACCCCAAATTTTAGGTACTAAAAATAAACCACGAGGTAACTCTTAATAGGACCTTTACCTTGTGTTATTAAACAAAAAATGCCTTAAAAGTTATTCTTATTATATTTCTTATTATTACTATTTCTATTCTTATTAATATTATATTTATTATTGTTGTTGTATAAGTTGTTGTTGTTGTTGTTGTTATTATTATTATTATTATTATTATTATTATTATTATTATTATTGTTATTAATACCTTAGTATTATAAATTAGTAGGAATATTATCATAGAACTCAAAAGAGCATCTAGGGCCCAATAGGGGACTAAAGCCCACTAAACTACATACTTACCCACATGTTATAAGAAGGGAATAGAGAAGGAGGGTTAGGTTTAGCCGTCACAAAACAAAAGAAGAAAAAAGTTAGAGAGAATGAGGAAAAGAAGGGAAGAAGAAGAGGAAGAAAAGGAGAAAGAATAGAAACCGGAGAATCGAAACCTTAGAACTCAACTTTGCAAGTCCACAAAGGTGAGTGCTCTCTCCCGTATTCTTCCTTGTCTTTTATGTTGTTATTTTTCATCTATTTACCTTTTCACCCTCCTTATGCCTAAGATTAGGGATTTGATGGATTTTGAAGGAATTGTGAGGAAGTAAGGAGTTCATAGATTAGATGGTCTTTTGGCAACTTTTCTTCAAAAATTAGATTTCGCGTTGGCGCTGGGCGCGCAGACCTGCTGGGCGGGTTAGGTCTTGACGCGAACCCACTAGGCGGGTTGGGTTCCGGCGCAGACCCGCTCGGCGGGTTCGTGGGACTGCTGGGCCGATACGACTTTTGCTATTACGTTCCTTGTGTTTGTGAACTCCTTTTGACAGTGTTTAACTCATTGTTATTTGTTTTTTTATGTCTTGTTGAGTTTATATTGTATGGTTGTTATTTACTTTGAAAAAAATGAGTGTGATATGAAATTGTGCTTATGATTCATGATAAAAGTCTATGAAAGCTATAAGCATTATATGTGACCATGCATCATAACATTTGAGTTATGTGATGAGGAAAGTATGTAGGAATCTGACTGGTGGAGGCTGTGATGGGTTGTTTAACCTTAGCCTTGGGGGTTATCTGGTTGAGAAAACTCCAATGGTCCATGCTGATCCCATGGAGCCGGGGCGTACTGGCAAAACTGGGTAACCCTGACTAGTCACCGGGGGATATCATGCTAGTTGAGGGTGTGAAAGCCGAAGGCATCAATACCGATGATGCTTCTTATGGCTTGCATTTACTCCTAGTCTACTTTCCGAAAAGTTTAGGTTGGTACCACATGTGCATGAGTAGTGGTTTAGGAACATAGCACGCATATGTATCTTGTTATAGTGTGATATGTTGAAGTGTGTTACGTTGTAATTATGTGAATTCTATGTGACCTTGTTCATAAGCGAATGATGTAATGTGTACACGTGTGAAAATGTGATTGTGTATTGTGATAAATTGTCAAGATTATGTATATGTGCTCATGTTATGCATGTATGTTATACTTGCTTGATGAAACAAAACGATGTGTATGTCTAGTTACTAGGCAAAAGATGTGAAATAAATATATGCTTGTAATTAAAGTTGTGTTTGCTACCTCAAGGATAAGTGAGAGGCTAGGCCTTAGGATAGTGTATGAGGGTCATAGTTGGATAATAATAGTTGTGAATGAGGTAGAGAAAGAGTGAATCCCCACACAGCGTAATAGAAAGGTATAAGACAAATAAGAGAGAACAAAATGATGGTATTAAGGTGAGTGTTAAGGGAGGGTCAAAAGTATTGTAGAATGTCTGTGACCTTAGACTTGACCCATAGAGAACAACCTTAAATGTTAAAAGAAAGAAAAGTAAAATCTAAACATGAAGGGTTTAAATACTATAGAGCATTTTGGGTAAGAAAGAGTTCTTAGGTTGAAAATGAGATAGTAAACTAATATAACAGTCAGGAGATTGAGAGAGTAGTTAACACATAAAGTATTGAAGATTAAAAGGTGTAGATTAGACCGTAGGTATGGCGAATTATGAGAGACCTAGTGAGTTTAAAGCCATAAAAGATAAATGGTGAGGGTTGTCCGAATAGAAGAGTCTAACCCAGCAGTAGATTCCTTAAAGCACTCACTGAGACATTATGTCTCATTCCTTTAAGTTTCCCCCTTTTCAGGATACAGGTGAAGACATGCGTAGATGGAGCTTGGAGTCACGTGCAAGAAAATGTAGTCTAGTTTATATTATGTTTTTGTATTCTTCTTTATATTTTGTATGATACTTTTGGGTGATAGATGAGTTATATTTGACATGTATGTTTTTTTATTGTATTGTTCGTATATAATATTTAATTATATTTATGAGTAACATTTGTATGTTGTTTCTACCTTTTTAAGTTTGTTTTTTTTTAAATCTAGACCTAGTTACAGTAATGCCCCTTAGGGTGTTACACTCTGCATGAATCTTGATAGAAGGCTTACAGCATACATGATGTCTAGTCACATGGCTGTGAGATATAGTAGGCTACCAATCAAACTCTTGTAGCGTGATGCATCAGCTTCTGGTGCTCTGTCATCCTTTTTCAGCTTCTTGTTTATAATGAAAGGAGAACTCACAGCCCTGCAACTAGCATCTTGAATTTCTTCAATAGTGCTTCAGTGTATTTCTTTTGAGAGATAAATATTCCTTCTTTTTATTGTCTTACCTCTATGTTGAGGAAGTAATTCATCAAGCCAAGATCTGTCATCTCAAATGTCTTCATCATGTCTTCTTTAAAATCATTCATCATTTTCATATTGTTTCCTGTGTAGATAAGATCATCTACATATAGGGAGACGATAAGAGTATCATACTAACCTTGAGTCTTGACGTATAGTGTTGGTTCACTCTTGCTCCTCCTGAATCCTTGATCGGTGAAGTACTGATCGATTTTGCTGTACCATGCTCGGGGAGCTTGCTTGAGACCATATAAGGCTTTTCTTAGTCTTAGTACTTTGCCTTCATTGCCTTTGCTAATGAAGCTGTAACACCCTAGAGGGTGTTACCGTAACTAAGTCTAGATTTCTAAGAACAAAAAAGAAAGATTTAAAAACATAGAAACATGTTGAAGCGACTCTTAAATATAATTATATTCGTATAAGAATAATACAATAAAATACCATACATGGAAATACTACTCATAAATGTAATTAGATATTATATATGAACCATACAGTAATTAAAATACATGCTTAATACAACTCATCTATCACCAAAGGTGTCGTACAAAATATAAAGAATACAAAAAAAAAAAAACAATTACATAAACTAGGCTACGTCTTCTTGCATGTGGCTCCAAGCTCTATCTGCACATGTCTTTACCTATATCCTGAAAAAGGGAAAACTTAAAGGAGTGGGACATAATGTCTCAGTGAGTGCTCTAAGAGTTCTACAGCTACGTCAGACTCTTCTACTCAGACAACCTTCATCACTTATCTCTCATGGTTTTAGCCTCACTAGGTCTCTCATAATTTTCCATACCTATGGTTGAGTCTACACCTTTCAACAATCAATACTCCCTGTTAATTGCTCTCTCATTCTCACAACTATTATATTGGTTTACTATCTCATTCTTAAGCTAAGAACTCATCCTCATTATTTATACTTTCTTACCCAAAACCCTCTTTAGAATTTACTTTTTTTTCTTTTAATATTCAAAGCTGTCCTCTAGGGTCAAGTCTAAGGTTATAGACATCCTAAAATACTCTTATTTTATTCTCTCTTATTTGTCTTATATCTTTCTATTACGCCATGAGGGAATTCATCCTTTCTCTATCTTATTCACAAATATTATTATCCAACTAGAATCCTTATAACACTATCCTAAGGTTTAGCCTCTCACTTATCCTTAAGATAGCAAACACAATTCCAATTACAAGCATATAATTATTTCACATTCTTTGTCTAGTAACTAGACATATACCTCGTTTTGTTTTATCAAACAGGAACGACACACGTGCAAGATATGATCACATGTCCACAACTTTAACATTTCATCATAAGGCATAATTACATTCTTACATAGAATTCACATAAATAGGGTCACATAGAATTCACATAATTACAACGTAGCACACTCTAACATATCACACTATAACAAGATACACATGCGTGCTATGTTCCTAAACCACTACTCATGCACATGTGGTACCAACCTAAACTTTTTGGAAAGTAGACTAGGAGTAAATGCAGGCCATAAGAAGCGTCATCGGTACCGATGCCTTCGGCTTTCGTACCCTCAACTAGCATGATATCCCCTGGTGACTAGTCAAGGTTACCCAGTTTTGCCAGTACGCCCCGGCTCCATGGGATCAACAGGGACCATTGGAGTTTTCCCAACTGGATAACCCCCAAGGCTAAGGTTAGACAATCCATCACGGCCTCCACTAGCCAGATTCCTACATACTTTTCTCATCACATAACTCAAATGTTATGATGCATGGTCACAAATAATGCTTACATCTTTTTACAGACTTTTATTATGAAACATTGACACAATTTCATATCACACTCAGTTTTTTTTCAAGGCAAATAATAATCATACAATATAAACTCAACAAGGCATAAGAAAACAAACTAATTGGAGAAAAAAGTACTTGGTAGGAAATTATTCTCACCTCTAAAGAAAAATATGAAACCTACACAGGTTTTGCGAACCACATGTACTCCAACAGGATTTCACATCAATCACAAGTCCATTAAAAAAATAAGTAGGCAATCACATATTGATGGAAACTTTGTATCAACTGTTATAAAATTTCCTTGCTAGTTCGATTGTTATAAAATTTTTAATTCTTTATTGTGATTTTTTTATTAGAATATATATTTGACAAGTTTTGTTTGCTCTTGCATGCAGTGGTTAAGTACATTGTCTAAATCAACCCAAATCATGAGCCTAAGTCATGAAGAAGTTGTCGTTGCGTCTTACATCTTTGGAACATCAAGTGCAGGTAACATTGATGGGTATATTTTATTTTTAGCATATATTGGATATTAATTGAATGATAGCTTTGCTTCTTATCTTTTTAACCAATCATTTACATAATTGTTATTTTCAATTCTAATTAACATTTTTGTAATATTTCAAGAAAGAGATTTTGATTACTGCACATGACGACTATTGCAATGGTGATAGGAAAACATTACAATGTTTGAAGCCCAAAGAAATGATCTACCAAGAAGTAATTATATCTTTCTATTTTTTTAATAAATTTATTATATTCATTAACATTACTAATAGGTGAATGTTATATATATACTTGATTTAGTAGCATGTATGATGACATATCAAGAAAGACCAAAATCTAAGGACCCGGAAGTTTGGTTCTTGCCTACCATTTTTTCGGTATGGTTTATATTTTTCAATTGAGAACATTGAATTCAGTTAATTTGAACATGATTTTTATTTTTTTTAAATGCTAACACATTTTTTATTTGGTAGCAATTTATTCTTTCGTGGAATAAATAGCCAGACACACTAATAGAATATTACCAACAACCTTTTATGGGTACAGTTGATTTTATATCTAAGGTAACGAGTAACATCAATAAATTTTGAAAATTATTTTATTTTTTCTTTACATTTTAATAGCCTAATTTTTTTAACTCTTATGTAAATGGATATTTGTCCTCGTCAACGAAGAAAACATTCATTGGTATTTGGTTGTTATTGACATGGTGAAAAAATAGATTGTTTTGCTTGACTCACTTCCAATACAATCAAAAGCTCAATCACGAATGAGAAGTATTCAAAAATTGGTACATACTACCTACCCTCACCATGCATACAATTGCATTTATTAAATTTTTCATCAATTTTTTGAATGGAATAAATAAAATTTGGGTTGTATAGGCTCTATACATGGAAGAATTATTAGAGCATGAATCCTTCTACACATATGTCTTGACAAAGAGACCTTTAATCTCAAAATATAAAATTGTGCATCCTGAAGGGATAGGCATGCAAAAAGATAACTCGTAAGTTTATTTTATTATGTTTAGTCCAATGAAGAGGAACACTGAATCATTTAAAATTAAAATTCAAGTTCATATATATTTTTTTTGATTTTATAAATATAGGAATGACTGTGGTATTTGGGTAGCAATTTGGATGATGCAAATGGGTGCGAATGAATATAAAATACAAGTTTAAAATTAATTTTTGTTAAATATTCCATTTTTCTTTTTTATTTTTGACAACTATATTCCAATAACAAATAATTGAAAGGAAATTTTATTTACAGGTGGATGATGGAACAAGATTGCGAATTGCCTTGGATTTGGCTTTGAAGCCTTACAACCTATTTCGTGAGAATTTGATTGCAAGGTCATTTGAACACTTGGAAAAGTTCAAACATTTGATAAATCTCTAAGGAGACATAGTACATGTATTAATGAGATTATGCTAGGCTACTTAATAATCTTTATTGCCTCGTACGCATTTTAGTTAGATGTAGTCTTTTTCTTTTCTTAAATATTTTGGATCGTAGTGTTTATTCGTTAATGTTTTAATGAAAATTTGTGGATCTTTCGATTTGCTAAAATAATTGTTAATTTAATTTAGCCGTATAAAAATATAAACAACAATAAAATAATTGTAACATAAAGAATATAAATAAAAATAAAGAGGGAAAATTACAAAGAAACAAATAATCACTCTACGACTCTTTAGGCATGTACTTTTTAATTATTAGTATTCAAAGTAAAGGGCTGTAGATTACTCTAGCATAAGCAAATGGATAAAATGACCACCGAACTTACTCTGTTGTTGTTCTTAATTGATAGTAGGACAAAAGTTATGAGTTTTTACTTACCCACATTTAAGTTTGTCACATCAAGGACTACTTAATGTCCACGCAAGACAAAGGGAGCCTTGAGTGGTTTCCATCAAGATGATAGACGGTTTTAGTAGCTAACAAATATGCCAAAAAAATAGGTTGGTAGAGGGAGTGGAAAAGTTATAGTTGGAGGATAATGCGCAAGAAAATATCCTATTGCTCAAGTGATTTTATTAAGGTTCTCCATAGGAGTGTAAGCGGGTCGGAATCAACCCGCGAATCTGATCAATCCAACCCAACTTAACTATATTTCAAAAGTGAATGCATTGATTTTGAATGAGTTTGAACTATATAGGTACATTATTTTTCTAATTTTTTTCTTTATTTTTGATTTTTTTTAATTTATAAAATGTATTAATATTTTAATCAATCAACCTGACTACCCAACTTAAACCAACCCCATTAAGGTCACGTTGGTTTAGGTTGGGTTGCTTAGCAAAAAAGAGCAAATCTGACCCAATCTAACCCAACTATGTTTCATTGGGTTGGATATTAAATTAGGTCAAACCTAACTCAACCTAGCTCACTTACCCCCCTCAACTTCTCCATGTTTAACCAAAGTTTCACCTAATAAGATATGTTAATATTTAATACAAATTTTTATTTTTTAAGTTATGGAAATCAAACTCTAATTTTCATATTTTAAGAACGGTGAAAATAATGAAGAAAAAAAAATAAATGGTAAGTCTCACTTAAAATATTTGTTACCTCATTATTACTCAAAAAAAGAGAGAGGTGTAAGAATGTCAATAAATAAAATTTAAGTAAAATTCATTTTTATTAATATTCAAATTTGTTAAAACAGTCATGGTATAAGAACAATTATTAATATAGGAAACGAATATCTGAATCAAGTAGTATTGGATAATTTAGAAAACAATTAAAGGATAAAATAGTCTAATCAAAAGTGAAAACCAAAAAAGGTATTCCCTTTATTATTGTTATAGATTATAAATTAATAATATTTCAATAAGGAAAATTAAGTTCGATAAAACGTTGGCAAACGAAATTCTATTGTTAGTATGATACACACACACACACACACACACACACACATATATATATATATATATATGACGATATTGGTATAGCTATGGATGAAATTATGATATTGGTGCAAGATATATTAGTATTGTTCATGTATTGTGGTCTCACCGGAATCATGAGTTATGCGTGCTATAGAGGAACAAATATTACATGAATAATGTGTGAGGATGCAAACTAATGGCTTATATGTGATTTATGTGCTATAAATTGTGACATATATCAATTTAACCTGTTTAACAAGTTAGTCAATTGTTTAACTAATGACTCAATGATTCAATACTCCATCCGAATCAATCGATTTGAATTTTATAACATTGCATATGGTCCATTTTGTTTTTTATTTATCATCTCACAACACACTTTCATCAGTTAAAAGAAGTGCAAACATCGTCTATGATAAATTAGCATCTATAGCTTTTCTTTTTCATGAAATGTGCTAGATTGAAGAGGCTCTACCCCAAGTATTACCTTTGTTAGATATTGATGTAATGGCATTGGCTTTTGAGTCATAATAAATAACCCAACTTTCAAAAAAAAAAAATCAAGAGTATTTATTCCACTTTTTTCCTAATTAATATCCCTTAATATTACCTGCAAATTTAAAGTAATTATCTCATAATTAGGGGGTTTAAGCAGGTCGGAATTGACTTGAGAACCCAATCAAACCAACCCAACTACATTTCAACTAGTTGGGTTGGGTCATCAGGTTGGCTTTGGTTTATTTTGGCTGACCCAATTATAATTGGGTTGGATATCAGGTAATGAGTTCCTAACCCCATGAACTCAAGCCAACTCAATCTAAATATAATATTAATAATAAAATAATTATTATTATAATTTTCTATCACTTATCACTTTTCAGTATGCGTAAAACATAACCCTAGCCCACACCCATTAGTAATTTACAATTTTGTGAACACTTGTAACAATGGACCATTATGATAAACAATTTATATTGTGATACAAAGTTTTTTTAACTATTGATAATTTTTTAAAAAACCATTAAAATTCAATTTAGAAATAAAAATGAAAAGGATAGATTAAAAGAGATAAGAGATTACGAAAAATTTATAAAATTGCTCTTGTTAAATAAAAACACCTAAAAGCACCTTTGTTAAATAATGACACTTAAAAACGTTCTTGTTTAAGATAATTATTCTAATTTATATATACGTTGAAGAATAATACTTAAAAAATGCTCTCGTTCAATATAACTATTCTATTTTATATTTATATATCTCTTCAATTTTAAAAAATAAAATAAATAGAGGGTTTATGGGTAGTTTAGAGAATAGTTAAAGGATAAAGTAGTAAATAATTTACAAAATAGGGTATAATAGTCCAATAAAAAGTATAGACCAAAAGAAAGTATTCACTTTATTATAGTTATAAAATTGTAGAATAGATAAGTAAAAACATCAAAATATTTTAAAAGAGTATTCTTCTATTTTGAACTTGTTGTCATTTTAACTATTTTTAGTTTAAAATATCATCAAAATATTTATTAATTTTGTAACTTTATCCTTCTTTCTACACTTTCTTTTAAATATTATGTTTTGATAGTCAAGAAAGTAGTTTATTTTATTTTTAAGAGATAAAATATTAAAAAAATTTAGTCCCAATTCATAAAAGAACAATTTAGTCTTAAAATATTTTTAATTTTTGCAAAATTATTGATTTTTTAATCCTTATACACCATTTTAAAATGATAATTATATGAATAAATAAATTTATAAATATAAAATCTAATAGTATTTGGACTTAAATCAATTGTAATTATTTAAAATACTTTAAACATGGGGATAATTTATCATTATTGAAATATACAAAACATAATTAGAAATAAGAATTAAAATATAAATATATAATTTAAAATTTTACCCGAAATAAACTTATTTATTAGAAAATAAATAAGAATTTAACATAAATAAATAGAGATTATTTATAAATAAGAATATGCATATTGTCTTAGTTTAATTAGGCAATTAAGATTAGGGTTAAACATCTTTTTGGTCCTTATAAATATGTACATGTTTGCTTTTAGTCTCTCCTTTTAAAATCATCGACGTTTGGTCTTCCATTTAAAAAAAATGTGTCACATTAAACCCAATCACTAACTCCATCAATGCAATTAGTGGGGGTGAAGAGCCGACATCAAGGTGCTAAACCTTCCCGTCGATGTGAGCTCTTAGGAAAAATCATCCTGTTACCCTAGAGTAACTTTTATCCATTGAGTGACGGCCCTTCCACTTGGCACCGTCAGATCACTAAGGCCGACTTTTGTCCTTGCTTGATGAGTGGGTCTTATAGTCAAGCTCCCATCTGCCTTTGCACTTGAGGGCCAGTCTCTGTCTAGCCCGAGGAAACCTTTGCATGCCTCCATTACCTTTGGGGCCAAGGAACAGTCTCAGCCTTGCAAGTAGATAGTTTCTATGGGGCGTAGGCCTTCCCAAAGGTAACGGAGGCATGCAAAGGTTTCCTCGGGCTAGACAGAGATTGGTCCATGAGTGCAAAGGCAAAAAGGAGCTTGACTATTAGACCTACACGTTGAATGTCGCGGCAGCATTGCACATGTGGACATTTTGAGTGACACGACATCTATGTGGTTGCCACGTGGTTGCTATGGGACATGTATGTTCTTTCATCCTTATAAAATTTTTAAAATTTGGTTTTAGTCCCTATAAACTTTAAAGTTTGATTTTAGTCTTATAAAATTTAAAGTTTGGTTTAGTCCCCAAGAAATTCATAACTCTAATTTTAGTCCCCATAAAATTCAAAGTTTATTTTAATATTCATAAAATTCAAACTTTGATTTTAATCCTTAATTTATTATCTTACAATTATATATGTGAAACTTCTTCAAAAATAGAAAGAATTTAATTACATGTGTAAATAGGAATCAATATTTTATTTAGAATCAAATTTTAAAAAACTTCCTTTCTTGAAACATAATTAAGATTAAAAGTAATATAAGTAACACGTTACACTTATATTGCAAAATAAATACCTGAATGTTTACTTTAATATACCATGAAAATCAAAGTCAAAACTATTGTTTATTATATATTTATTCAAAATTAAATATTAGTGTCATTTAATATAATGAAAAGGCTTGATATAGGACCAAAAATCATAAAATAAATGTCAAAGGTCATAGTAAAATGTTCTACTAATATATATTGAGTTTAATGGTCATGCATTATCAGTGTAAAAAGTATTACACCGTCAACCAATTAGAAATCATCGTTGGCATGATGAATTCTAAGGTAATTATTATAAAAGTCAACAAACTTGTCATACACGGTGATTTATGATTAGATGACAGTGTAAAACTGCATTACACTATTAATGCATAGTCTATTTTCTCATATATATTTTTGTAAATTAAAATAATATAAAACATAGTGTGAATATACAATTACTTGAATATATATAAGTATTTATTATATATATATATATATATATATATATATATATATATATATATATATATAGACACACACACACACATATTTATTAATATTTATTTTTGTAACATTAAAAAATAATTAAAAATATAATAATATACAAAATTTATAAATTGTAAACTTAATACCCGTACAATGTTGGAACTAAAGACATTGAAGTGTCTAGACCCTCAAATTTTGAAGATAACAAACTTATTAAAGTTTAAGTCTCTGTTTTAAACTAACGAATTTACAGGGTCCAATCTTAAACGAGCATCAAATGAACTCATATATGATGACCGTCCAAGGGTAAGTCTCATTTATGGACACAATGTTCTTAAACTTTAGACAACCACTCTAGATGCGTCCAGACGCAAGTTCTTAAACGGTTAAGTTTTCTCTTGTTTAATCTATGTGTCCTTCTTGTATTTTATCGAAACTAATGCCTTACCTTTTAAAGATCTACCATTCAAATATTTCAAGCACTAAATAATAGACAAAAACATTCTAGTGCAAAAGTGCAACAAGACAGAAAAAGCAAGTCAACTCTTCGAGCTGTCAAAACCAAATGAAAAATGTTTAGAAAAGCAGACCTCCCGCACAAAGCTGCTCTTTCCGTTTTAGTGCAAGTTCAAAAGTTGTCTTCTTTGATATGATTGAAAGCTCGATACGCACACCTTTTCTTGAAGAATTTAAGTCAAGTATTCTTCAACAGCTCTTTTTCGCTAAACACTATATATATCGAGAAAGAAGAAGAAGCAGAAAAGCAGTGAACAACGAAAAATCAAGCACGAACATAAAAACACTAATTGTTTTCTTACGCGTTTACTGGATGATAGTTTATAAATCTCTGATACTTTATTGTATTGTGCTTAATCTTCTATATCTTCACTATGTGAGTTGAATCTATTTGTAAACAACTATTTTGTTGTGAAAGCCTGGAGAGGCTTAGTGAACAAAGAATACTTGGGTTGGTAAAACAATCTGGGGTGATTGCATTGTAAAGCTTGAAAAGGCTGTGACGAATACTTGTAACCAAGGTTGGTTAGTGGATATCTTTTGGGTGAAGGGACTAGATGTAGCTCAAGGTTGACCAAACTAGTATAACATTCTGGTGCTTGTCTTCTTTATCCTTTAGCTCAAAAACATTTTCGAACTTGTTTTATATTCAAAAAGTTTTTAGACGTACAATTCAATCCCCCTTCTTGTGCATCACGTGCTATTTCAATTGGTATCAGAGCTTGACCTCTTAGGGTTGAGCATCTAACACTGCAGGGGTAAAAGATATTGAACACAGATGGAAAACAAAGGACAAGCTGTTAACAGGCCTTCTTTCTTCAAAGGCCAAAACTACAACTACTGAAAACAAAGGATGATAGCATTCTTTGATGCATGTCACATCGACATGTGGGACATAGTAGAAACCGGTGACTATCTGCCCTTAAACCATGTTGGAACTGAGTTACCTAGAGGTGAGTGGACAAAAGCTCACAAACAAAGGTACCTTCTTAACTCAAAAGCTAGAAATGCTATGATGTGCGCCTTATTCGAAATTGAATATGAAAAAGTGCATAGTTTAAGAAGTGCCAAACAGATGTGGGATACTCTCGCGTTGGCTTCTGAGGGTACTTCATAGGTAAAGAGATCTAAATTAAGCTTACTTGTTAGACAATATGAACTCTTTACTATGGAAGAAAATGAAACTATCAAACTCATGTTTGGTATATTTCAAACTATAATTAATAACCTGAGATTCTTAGGCAAAACCTATGATAATTATGATCATATTGACAAAATCTTAAGAAGTTTGCCTAGACAATGGAGACCACAGGTTACGGCTCTAAGAGCATCCAAGGACCTAATAGCGCTCTCCATGGAAGAGTTACTTGGAACTCTCAAAGTTCATGAGCTGGAACTAAAGTAGGATGAAGGACAGAAGAGAAAGTCCATTGCCTTGAGCGTCCAGCGTCCAACAAAAGGGTCATCATCCAAAGCCCTTAATGTGGAAAAGTCTTCTGATGCAGCATTCGAAGAAGACGACTCTGAGGACGAGATATCTTTCATATCAAGAAAGATACAGGCCATGTGGCGAAAGAAAGGAGGGTCCAGAGCTAAAAACTTCACAAAGAAGTTTAACAAAGAACCCAAAGAGAAGAGTCCCTCAGTCTGCTTTGAATGTAAAAGCCTGAACACTTCAAAGCTGAATGTCCAAACCTGCAAAAGGACAAGAAGAAAACCTTCTTCAAAAAGAAGAAGAAAGGACTTATGGCCACCTGGGAGGACATGGATCTATCCTCATCTGAAGAAGAAAGAGAGGAAGAAATAAACTTATGTCTCATGGCAGAGACCAGTTCTGAAAGCTCAAAAGATGAGTAAGATGAAGAGGTAAACTTTAATGATTTAATTTCCCTTTAAGGAGCTTATAATGAATTGCTTGCTAACTCCTCAACTCTTTCAGTAGGATATAAGGAACTGAAAAAGAAATTTTCAAAAGTGACAAAAGAATTTAATTCGCTTAAAGAAAATTATTAAAATGTTTTAAAAGAAAATGAGATTTTAAAAACAAAGGCTACTTCAGAAGAGACACCTCCTTATAAAGCGTTAGAACTTCAAAAGGAAGTTACTCATCTAAAGGAAAGCCTATCCAAGTTCGTTAATGGGACTAAAAATCTAAATAAAATTTTGTCTTATAGACGGAGTCCCTATGACAAATCTGGGCTTGGCTTTACTAAGGAAAAAGCCTGTAAAACAAACAAAAATGTTGATTTTTGTAAAATATATGGAAAAAGTAGGCATGAATCATCTTGAAGCTTTCATCGACTAATTAAAAAGGCGTCCAATGCCTTCTGAACTAACAAGAAAGGACCCAAGTCTATTTGGGTACCTAAGTACATGATAATTCCTGTTGCAAATCTGCTTGACAACAGAAAGAAAACACCAATCATGGTACCTGGACAGTGGTTGCTCACGACACATGACAGGCGAAAGGTGTATGTTCCAAAGCCTCCAACCAAAGAACGATGGATGGGCCACCTTTGTAGGAAACCAGAAAGGTAAGATTACAGGTATAGGTAAGGTAGGTAAGCATCCCTTCCCTTCTATTGAAAATGTTTTACATGTTGAAGGACTTAGGCATAATTTACTGAGCATAAGTCAATTATGTGACAGTGGACACAGTGTCTCCTTTGACAAAGATGCATGTATAGTCAGAAATCTAGACGGATCTATATTATTTTCTGCTAAGAGACAAAGCAATCTTTATAAGATTGACTTAAATGATCTTACAAATCAAAATGTGTCTTGTTTACTATCCATCAACGAGAATCAATGGAATTGGCACAGGAAACTTGGACATGCAAGCTTGAGATTAATCTCAAAACTAAACAAGTATAACCTCGTAAGAGGACTTCCAACTCTTGTATACAAATCTGATGTTCTCTGTGATGCTTGTCAAAAAAGGAAACAAGTGAAAAGCTCTTTTGAATCAAAGAATATTGTTTCCACTACTAGACCACTTGAGCTATTACATATTGATTTGTTTGGTCCTACTAGAACAGCCTCTCTTAGCGAAAAATGATATAGGTTAGTTGTAGTAGAGGACTATACTAGATGGACATGGGTCATGTTCCTAAAACACAAGGATGAGTCGTACAAAATGTTTTCTATTTTCTATAAAATAATTCAAAATGAAAAAGGTGTGTATGTAGCCTCAATCAGAAGTGATCATGGAGGAGAGTTCGAAAACAAAAGTTTTCAAGGGTTCTGTGAGGAGAACGAAATTCTCCAGAACTTCTCTGTACCACGAACACCTCAACAAAATGGTGTGGTAGAGAGAAAGAATAGGTCATTGCAAGAAATGACTAGAACCATGCTTAATGATAACTCCATTCCTAAGCACTTTTGGGCTGAAACTGTAAACACAACATGTTATTTGCAAAATAGAATATATATTAGACCTATTTTGAAAAAGACTCCCTATGAATTGTGGAAAGGAAGAAGACCCAACAACATATCATATCTTCATCCTTTTGGATGTCAATGTTTCATTTTAAACACTAAGGACAATCTTAGAGAGTTTGATTCTAAGTGTAATGATGGAATATTGTTAGGCTACTCTGAAACTTCCAAGGCCTATAGAGTTTACAACTCTAGAACCTTAACGATTGAAGAAGTCATTCATGTAAATTCAATGACAATAAGCCTGATAGAGAACTATCAGAGCTAGACGATTCATTTGCAGATATGAAGTTGGACGATGCCAACCAACCAGCGTCCAAAACATAGTTGGACGATCCAAAGACGGAAGAAAAGGAACCAACTGGACAACAGTGGCAAATGAAGACATATCATCCAGATAACTAGACTCTTGGAAACCTATGCGATCATGTAAGAACAAGATCAACCTTCAAGGAACGAGCTCAAACTGCCTTGATTTCCTAGACAGAACCAAAGACAGTAGACGAAGCTCTCCTGAATGAAGGCTAGATCAATGCCACGAAGGAAGAACTGAGTCAGTTTGAACAAAACAACATGTGCAACTAGTTCCTACACCTGAAGATAAATATGTCATAGGAACAAAATGGGTGTTTCACAACAAACTAGACAAAGACGGCAAAGTGGTAAGAAACAAAGTCAGACTTATGGCTCAAGGCTACTCTCAACAAGAAGGTATAGACTTTACTGAAAATTTTGCACCAGTACCTAGATAAGAAGTCATTCACATTTTACTTTTATTTGCTGCTCATAGTAATATGAAGCTTTATCAAATGGATGTAAAAAGTGCTCTTCTAAATGGTACAATAAATGAAGAAGTTTATGTGAAACAACCTCCTGGTTTTGAGTGTGATACTTATCCTAAACATGTTTTCAAACTCAAAAAGGCCCTATATGGACTTAGGCAAGCTCCAAGAGCTTGGTACGAAAAGTTAAGTTATTTTCTTTTAGAAAATGGTTTTACAAGAGGAAAAGTAGACACCACTCTATTTCACAAAGACGTCCAATCACAATTTATGATTGCACAAATTTATGTGGACGATATTATATTTAGTGCTTCTAATGATAATCTATGCAAGGATTTTTCTAAGCTCATGACAGCTAAGTTTGAGATGAGTATGATGGGAGAACTTAAATTCTTCCTGGGATTACAAGTAAAACAGACCAACAACGTCATATTCATACATCAAACGAAGTACGCAAAAGAACTTCTCAAAAAGTACAAGATGGACGATGCCAAAGAAATGAGCACACCATGCATCCATTTTCAATACTTGGGCTGGACGATTCATCCAAAAAGGTAGACCAAACTACATATCGAGGTATGATTGGATCACTACTCTATCTTATAGCGTCCAAACCTAATATTATGTTTAGTATATGTTTATGTGCACGTTTTCAGTCTGATCCTAGAGAAACACATCTCACAGCAATAAAAAGAATTTTTAGATACTTAAAAGGAACCACTAACCTTAGTTTATGCTTTAAGTCAAATAAGGAATATAGGTTAGTTGGATTTTGTGATGTTGATTATGCTGGACACAGAATAGATCAAAAAAGCACCAGTGGAGGATGTCACCTCATTGGTGGAAATCTAGTCTCCTGGACGAGTAAAAGACAAGGGACGATTGCTTTGTCTACAGCAGAAGCAGAATACATTTCAACAACGTCTTGTTGCTCACAAATCCTATAGATCAAGCATCAGTTAGAGGACTATTGTATTTATAAAAGTAACATTCCTATCCTTTGTGATAATACTGCTACTATAAACTTGTCTAGAAATCGTATATTGCATTCAAGACCAAAGCACATTGAAATAAAACATCACTTTATAAGAGATTATGTTCAAAAAGGGTTTGTTGATATTTAGTTCATTAACACTGAAAATCAATTAGCATATATATTTACAAAATCACTTCCTGAAGATAAACTCATCTATATTCGAGATCATCTTGGCAAGGAATTTATAAAGGAATAGTTTTCTTTTTATGTGCCTTGACCGTCCAATGATTAGTAGCGTCCAAAGTCATATAGCGTCCATTATCAGTATATCATCCATCATATATGCGTCCATGACTATTTGCATTTCATAACAGTTCATATTTATGTGCATAAAAATCTTTATTCGTACTTAATCATGTTTTCATTGAAAATGATTTGAAATAAATGCTTCATTCTTGTCTAAGTCACGTATGCGCCGTATAATTGCCCTTGAGAAACGTGAGCGCCTGACCATCATTAAATGTGACTTTATCTCTTTTCGAAAATTCAAAAAACCGCCAAAAAGAGAAACTCTTCAGTTCCTTCCTATATACTCAAACATTCACACCTAAAACACTTACCTTCACTATCTCTGAAACTCTATCTCTCTCTCTCTCGAAACCTCTTGAACCCTAAATCCTCATTCTTTCAATAATGGTGATGGAGAAAATTGATGCCGCCTTAAAGGCTGTGGCTCATGTGGAAAGCCTAGACAAGGCTATTGTCTTGATAGAGAGCAGCTTTGACATACAAGCTCTTGACGATATGGGAGTGAAGGTCAAAGACAATTTGACTCGATGTGGTTCCTCAACTATTTCCACCTGAACAAGATTATTTATCCAGAACTCATCAGACAATTCTATAATTCTGTAGAGTTCTCCAAGACTGACATCATTCACACTGTTCTGGGAGTTAAGGTCACATTGGACCTTGGGACAGTTGCAGAAGCTATTGATTGTGAACAGGCTAGCTCCTGCATCAAAAACGGCTGGGAGAAAAACTTCAGTGGCCATGACATTGTCGATGCCGCCTTGATGGGACCAGAAGGCGAAGGCCCTGTTGAGTATAGCAAGCTGACGAAAGAAGGAAAAATGTACTAGCAATTTCTGAATAAGGACATACTATACAAGGCTGAGTCGAAGGACAGCGTCACCTTCTTGCACAGGTTTGCGCCACTCCACATGATAACTGGTCAGCAGTTCAACCTGCCTCACCTCATCCTGAGCAACATTTTTCGCACCATGAGAGGACGAGGAGTGCTTGACTAGATAACCTATGCCACTTTACAAAACAAGATTTTTTGGCAACAGAAGGTATACCATGCCTTCTTTGCTCTATCTGTTGGTAAGCAAGCTAGTGGTGGCCACAGGTTCACGCAGTTGCCGTTTGGATGCAAAAAATTGCCCAAATGAAGGCTGGTTTTGTGTTGAAGCATCTACAGACAACAAGTGACTGTTAAGGAAGAACCTATTGAGATGGTACCTCAGCCAGCAAAAGAACAAATCATCCAACATGTTGAGCCAATGGACAATGAAGCTTTGTTTGTAAATCCTTTAGCTACTTGACAGATGAAATCGTCCAAGGCTAGGACATCCAGAGTAACAAGGTTTAAGTCTCAACAGCCTCAAGCTCTGCATGTTGCTGTTGCACCGGTACCTGCCAAAAGAAGACTCCAGATGATCGTAGAATCAGATGATGAGGATGATGAGCCCATTGGAGTTCTTCTTAAGAAAAAGAAGACTGTCGTGGTTGCTGTTCAACCATAACCACTAGCCGTCCAACGCTCATAACCATCCAAACGACCGGCTGAATCAGAACCAGCAACAACACAACAAAAGAAAAGTAAGTTATCTGCTATTGCTGTTACTAAATCAGATGATGTTTTTGTTGAATCTCTTATTATTGAACTTGCTGAATAATCCTCCATCCAAACACAAACTAAAACAGAAACCATACCTGAACCAGACATGCTACTGCCTGGTGATGAAGGTTACACCTGCACCATACCTACACCTAGACTTCCTAAACTGCACCTCTCCATCAAGCCTCAAAAACAACCTTCTTCATCTTCCACCATTGTCCCAATATCCACCCAACATGAAACCCTGGAAAAATTTAAACAACAATGGCCTTTACTATTTTTGGATGGCAACCAACAAAACCAAGTGGACGACAACACCATTATGCTGCGTCCAGAGCCTCTTCCTCAGCCGAACTTTGGTTTTGATTATTCGCCTCTTTCTCTCGACAAATATATGGAGGACTACGTCCATCAACCATCAGAAGCTTACTTGGCGCTACCTTCTGGAGCAATTGAACATCTATTGCTGAAGCGGTTTAGTAGACGAAGGTATCCAAGACTAGAGCGAGCCTGACGCTTAACTACCCATCCTCCTAGAGTACTTCAACATCAAGTACCTCCAGTGGTAGAAATACAACAGGCTCTACAACAAAGGCGAAGTCGAGCATCTGAGCAGACAGTCCAATTGAGGCCAGCTGATTTGAAGTTTAGGCCATTGAACTCGGAGGAAACTAGATTCTTCCCTTCACCCTTCGAGCATATGTTTTGCAACTCTGTAAGGAGCTCTGCATTTTTGAAGTTTCAACTTTACATCCCTCCCTCTCAACACATTAAACCATCCACAACCGTCCGCATACAACCTAGTTGCATATGCCCAAGGCTCCCAACCTTGGATGTGAACAGAAAGAAGGAGAAGATTCTGACCAAGACATCTTCTTTACCGTTACCGTCTAGAGCTAAGCTTCAACATCATCCAACCATTACTCCGGAATGGTACATTGCTCACTGTCTTTCCCAAGACATGGACGAGGATGACACTGAGCGTTTCTGGCATCAACATATGTTCACTTGTGAACAAAAAGCGTCTAGCAGCAGAGTCTCGCAAGACGACAAAGCCAAAACTCCAACAACAAAAAACTGTGAATACATGTAGCGTCCAGCTCGTGCCTTTCACTTTTCAGACACTTCTACCGCTTTTGTTTGTCCAGCGAATGTGCGTCCCAATCTCAGTACAAAAACTTCCATCCTTTACACCTTAATTGTTGCACTCACCCATCCCAACTCCTTCAAACATCCCTACCCATGGACATCTTTGCGTCCATACCAACTACAAATTCCTAACCTTCTCTTCTTAGAAGCACCCACTCCACATCCACCAATCCCTTCCCAACCACCCTCCCCAACACCTCCACCCCCGCCTAGTCCTGGTTCTCAAGCATTTGCAAGCCTTCCTGTCTCCACTTCTGCACCTCCACCTATCTCCACTATTGACCCTGCCATCCAACAGTATGTTACCAACCAACTCTAGCCTATCTTCTCTCTTTTACAAAAAATTCTCCAAAATCAGCAAGAACTACTCCGCACACTGCAACCTTTTCCACCTCCTCCTCCACTAGCACTATAGTGACTATGATGACTTTTTTTCTCTTTTTTTTTTATAATGACAAAGGGGGAGAAAATATATTGCATAAGTTTTATGTATAGCTCTGAGATGTCTATAATAAAGTTTTTTCTGAATGATTTGCTATTTAGTCTTCTCTTTAGTTACTATGATTGATGGCTCTGATATGTTAATATTTGACTACTCTGTTTCTCTCTGATACTTGTTGCATTCATGCATCAACATTCTATACTCTGATACTTGGACATTTATCTGGACTAACATTTCGTATGCATCAAGAAAATTACAATATTTCAGACTCAGGGGGAGCATAGTAAGTCTATCAAAATTGTGTTTTATATGTGCTTTCCTTGTATTAAAATATTTACAAAAATTAAAAATTAATAAGGTTTATAAAGACGTTGAAGCGTCTAGATTCTCAAATTTTGAAGATAACAAACTTATTAAAGTTTAAGTCTCTGTTTTTAAACTAACGGATTTACAGCATCCAATCTTAAACGAGCATCCAATGAATTCATATATGATGACCGTCTAAGGGTAAGTCTCATTTATGGACTCAGTGTTCTTAAACTTTAGACAACCACTCTAGACTCGTCCAAACGCAAGTTCTTAAACGATTAAGTTTTCTCTCGTTTAATCTATGCGTCCTTCTTGTATTTTATCGAAACTAATGCCTTACCTTTTAAAGATCTAACGTTCAAATATTTCAAGCATTAAATAGTAGACAGAAACATTCTAATGCAAAAGTGCAGCAAGACAGAAAAAGCAAGTCAACTCTTCGAGCTGCCAAAACCAAAGTCAAGTAACATGGATTCATAGCTTAGTCATTTTCATTTTTGATTTTAGGACATCATAGGAAGTAAGCAAACATGATTAAGAAGCACAAACTAGTAGCCAAAAGTGAAGTTATTCACAAAAAGCAAGTGATGGACATAGCAATATTTACATGTTTATGAGGACACACACCATCTTAACAGAATTAGGAAAAATCAAATGTACGTATAAAATTTGCATGTGTGTGATATGTGTGTGTGATTAAAAAAGTTAATTTGTCCTATATAAATTGATTGTCCTATGTAGCCAAAATGTTTCTTATTTGTTCTTATAATCAAAGTATCATAGAAATTTGAGTAGCACCGAAAAAGAAAACTTGAAGGAGCATCAAGTAATTTAAGGTTTTTCAGACATCAAATGTTTCTCATTTGTCCTTACAATCAAAGTATCACGTCAAATGCACACCATGACAAAGAGACCAGGCAACACATGCAGGTGCATTTGTTATCCATTTAAGATGAAACTTGTAGCAATCAAACAAATGGTAAAGGCAACCCAAATTAGGTGTCACCAGCTATAAAAGTTTGCTGGCCAGTAGTAGACAAAGGCTAGAAAGTGAATGGGCAGGGAACACAACAGTGTTTTAGCATAACAATGTTACAAAACATCAACTTAGAAGCTCTTAACTTACAAGCTCTTAATATATTTTCTGGTTAAACTTTGGGCAGGCACAAAACTAATAAAAAACACACATAACTTTTATAATAAGGGTTTTTAAAGAAAATAAATTAGTGTGGGAGTCAAATTAATGGTTTGAACTTTTATGTTTGCATTGACTCAAACCAAAAGAGTGCCATGGTCTAGAAAATTAAAGTTGTTTATGATTATGAACCAAGAGATCAAATAACTAAAGTATCTAAATTTTTTAATATAAATTCTTTTTTACACTTTCATCTAATTATAGATTGGCAAGTAATTAAAAATTGGTAACTTTTATAATAATTATTTTAAAACTTGAACACCCTCAATCCCACTTATTGCTACTTCATTCTAGATTGCACAACCACTAGAATGCATAAGAATTAACAGATCCAAAATGCAAACCATTATGCACAACAACTAGAAATATAGAAAAGACTTATGATTTAATGATACTTCACTACTTCAAAAACCAAGTACAATAATGAGATAATTTACATAGCTTACGGGTGATTAGTGTCAGACTAAGAGGAAGGATGACCACTAGGAGTTTGCTTCAATAATACAAAAAGAGAAAGATTTATTATTATGATAAATAAATTTAGAAAATTATAAAATTTCATCTAATGATAAGGGTAACATACAATATTAAGGCCAGCAGCTAGATCAGGAGGCACAGAAATTGATGAATTCATAACGACATGAGCAAGCAACGCCTCTAGTTTTTTCATTTTTTCATTTCTTGTTTTTAATTCAGTTTCCATTTCTTGAACTTTATTTTCTAGTTGTGCAACACGGTTCTGTCCACTTGCATTATTAGAACTAGACGTGGCGCAAAATCGTTGGTATCTACATCCAAATACTTGTGATGGACAAACTCCAGAATCAACACCTCATACTCTTCTTGGATGTTCTTTTCCAAATATTTGCCCAAGGGAGTCATTAGGTGAGATTTCTACAGAAGCATTTCCTTGACTCTCAATTTCAGCAATATTCTTCTACATGATTTAAGTTATAAAAGGTTATTAGAAGTTGTAAAAAAAATGACACTAAATTACAAACAAAGAACTAATTACATACACAAACAACCCGAGCCTCATCATTAATATATGTTCCATCCTTTTTCTTATAAGTATGGATATATAATGTACCCTTACTCACTGGTTTCCCTGTTTTAGCCATCTGTTGAAAATAATACATCTTTTAAAGTTAGTTTACATAAATTTGATAAAAAAATCTTACTACATTTAACACATAATTTCTAATTACATACCAACTCCGTCATCCTTCTCTTAAGCTTTTTAGAACCACCAGTATGATTTATTGTAAGCTTGGCCTTATTTTGTGCATTCTTTCGACACATTTCCTATGAATATACACAAAAAAACATAAGTTATATTATAATGGGCAAAGTATTTAAATATTGAATAAGCGTAATAGTACCTTTGTCTTCTCCTCTAATCTATAATCTATAAAAGTAGCCCACTCAGTAACTGGAATTGAAGATTGGGGGTTTTTTATATTATCTTCTCGAGATTTTAAGTCATAATAAAACTTATCAAACAATTTTTTCCTATATTCCTTCCACTTTTTCCCAAAGTCTTGCATTATGTATAATTTTGTTGCATCTTCATGGACTGGATCTGACCATAACATAGCCTTTAATCACTTACAATTGTTAGTTATGACAATATATAATAATAAAAACACAAATATTATGGTAACTAGCAAGAAAGACATCATTTTATACTTTAATAACATTATCCTAAACCCAATCCTTAAAGGATTGAAGCACCTTAGGCCATTTTCTATAGCTAATAGGAAAGTATCTGTAATTTTGTGCTATCCGACCCAAAAAACCTCCTAGGAGCCCATAAGCATCTATGCCACTCGGTCTGCGTCCTTCAAAAGGAAGTATAACCATCTCTCCGTGTGGAAGGGAGAACATGTCTCTAACCCTCATAAGGCGCTCAGTAACTTTTCCTTGACTATCTGTAAAAAGAAAATGTTACCATTTAATATGGATTGGATCTTACTATTATGAAAACAAATATTTTAATAAAATTTATGGAAATTAAGACATACTTCTCACTTGAACTATCCAAAATTGTCATTTTGCTTTACCATTAGAAAGACTTCCGCCACTAACCAAAGCCTGAGGATCTAGATCCTGAAGGTCATGATATGGTAAAGGCCCATCATTAAGTGAACCTTTAGATGGATGACGTGGTAGCTCCATATGGGATGAAGTAAACCTTGACCTGTTGGTGGCATACTTTGTGAAAAAAGCACCAAATTACAATAACAAAAATCATTACAAAAAGTTATGATCATCCATTACAACAACCAACAAAAAGTCTTTAAAAGATATAAAGCATATAACATGACATTAACAGAAAGAACATGTTACCAAAAAAAAAATAATAATACAAAAAACACAATTCTTAATATTATGCTTATTCAAATTCTACATGTACACCGGGCCTAGACAATTGACCTTCAATATAATCATCTAAACAATGCAAGGCCAATTTTTGTTGACAAGTCTTGCTCTCAGAAGTTGTATCTATAGCATGCTCACCCATATCAAACAAATCTCTAGGTTTTAGATGTACTGGAGTCACCCATCCTTCTTCTACCTTATCCTCTACATAATACACCAATTGAGCTTCAGAAGCCTATATGTATGGTTCATCGTCTTCTTTCACGCCTGTGTGAATCAAATTAGAAAGTTAATTAAGGTGAAGCCCAATGCATCCTTTCTAATGTTTCTAAAACTTGTAGTGTTAGCCCATTGACATTTAAACAAAGTCACCACGAATCGACCATGGTAGTTTAATTCAACAATGTCGACCAATTTCTTGTAGTAGGACACTAAACCTTCCATTGCTCTATTATCACTTGCACTTGCATAGCTTTTTGTTCCAAAGCTACAAAACACACCACTATTTTGAGATTTCATTCCTTGCTCCCGTCGTACGGTTCAAAATTTATATCCATTCACATTATATGCTGTAAACCTCCTTGCTTGTTGAAGTGAGCCTTACGCAAGGACACGAATATCATCAGAGTGTGCATTGCTATTATCATTCATAATCTACTTCAAATAAAAGATAATTTTAGTATTTATGCATAATAAAACATTGAAAGTAAAATGTATCTTTTATCTTCTATACTTACATAACACATAAACCAATTCACAATTCCTCGATGAACTTCCTTCTCTATCTCACTTGACAACCTTGTTTGACTCCTTAACTTCTTCTTTGTGATAGTTCTAAATTCCCTATATCAATCATCATGATAAGAAATATGGTGGAGGACAATATAGCAAAACTACCACAAATTTTAAGACTTACTCAATGAACTTGTTGACTTCTTCACAATTAACCAACACATGTCGATGAGCTTATAGCCATTCTGTAGGTGTTAAAGTAAAATACGATGAACGTCCAATGGGTTTGCCTACATTTGGAAATAGACATGACAAAGACTCAATGGGATCGTCGTCAACACGACCACTTCGATTGAATCTTGTCTCAATTTCATTGTCCAAGTATCTTGAGCAAAAAGTGAGTAACTCTTCAAACATCCAACCTTCAGCTATCGACCCTTTAGGTTGTGCTTTATTACATACAAATTTCTTCAATTTTCCCAAGAACCTATAATTTTAAAAATTTAATACACAAAGGACTTAAATATTACATTGTATGTTTCAAAATGAACATATATGAGATTGTACCTTTCTATTGGATACATCCATCGATAATGCACCGGTCCTACGACTTTGGCTTCATCAGGTAAATGCACTATAAGGTGAACCATTATTGTGAAAAATGATGGAGGAAACAACATTTCCAAGTGATACAATGTTAGAACAATTTGTTCCTTAAGCTTGTTTAGTTCATCTTGGTTCAATACTTTGACACAAAGTAGCTTAAAAAATGTGCATAAATCAATCAAAATTGTAGCAACTTGGAAAGGCAGCACGTTCTTAATAGATAAGGGTAGTAACTGCTCAATAAGAATGTGAGAATCCTGGCTTTTCAAACCAAATATCTTACGTTGATCCATATCAACACATCTAGAAATGTTACTTAAGTAACCACTAGTACAGTGATATCCTTCAAGGTCTTCAGCATAACATCTATTTCTTCCTTGGCAAGTGTAAACAAAGCTATAGGGAACTTTTTACCATCATCTGGTGGCCAAAGTTCACTTCTTATACCCATTTCACGCAAATCTTTTTGAGCCTCCACATGATCTTTTATTTTCACTTTGTCATTTATCAATGTGAAAATTACTTTATCGCATACATTCTTTTCAATATGCATCGCGTCTAGATTGTGTCTCAACAAGTTAAACTCCTAATATGGAAGTTGAAAGAATATGCTCTTCTTCTTCCATTGTTGAGTTTCATGCTTATCAATGTTCTTCTCAGGAGCTCTCTTTTGTCTATATGATGGTGGTGGTTGTTTGCCAAATGTGACTTTTATATTCTCTACTTGTTTTAAAATTTCAGAGCTAGATAACTGTCTTGGTGAATCCCTATCCTCAATGTTTCCATCAAAGCAAACCCTATTCAACCGAAACTTGTGCCCTCTAGATAAAAAGTGACAGTGACCCATAAAGCACCATTTTTTACTAAATGGGGGACGAAGAGGACGTGTATCAAAGTTACAAGATGGACACGCTTGCCCAGTATAAGTGTTCCATCCAGAAAGCATGCCAAGACCCGGAAAGTCACTAATGGTCCATAAAAGACACGCCCACATCATGAACATTTCATTCTTTGAAGCATTGTATGTTTCTACACCATTTTCCCACAACTCCTTCAATTATGCTATAAGAGGTTGCATATAGATGTCAATGTCATTTCCTGGCATTCACTTTCCAGGAATTAAGCTTGAAAGAATAAAGTTTATTGGCTTCATACATGACCATGGGGGAGTATTGTACGGAACGAGAACTAAAGGCCAAATGCTATAACTGTTACTCATAGATCCAAATGGATTGAACCCATCAGTTGCAAAGGCCAATCAAACATTTCGAGGGTCTAAAGCAAAATCAGGATGTGTTAGATCAAAATTCTTCCAAGCATTAGAGTCTCTTAGATGCCTCATCATCCCATCATTATTATTATCCTCAGCATACCAAACCATACTTTTAACAGTCTTTGAAGACATAAACAACCTTTTCAACCTTGGGATCAATGGAAAGTATCGCAAAATCTTTGCGGGCAATTTCTTTCGTGACTTGGTAATGATTAAACCATGACCACTTGTATTTTTTTTTCCAAGTTGCTTCCATCAAGATGTCTTACATATTTTGCATTCCTTCATCTTCCCTCCAATATAACATGCAATCATAAGGACATGCATGTATCTTGGTGTAGTCAAGACCAAGCTTATTAATGAGTTTTTTTGCCTCATAACTAGATGAGGGGATCTTTGCATGTTCAAAGGCATCATGCAACAATTCAATGATCATTTTCATTGCTTTATCAGTGACACCACATAAGGACTTAATATAATATAATTTCACCAAGAAAGACAATTTGGAGTACTTTGTACATCCCTCATACAAAGGTTGCTTTCCTTCTTTGAGTAAATCATAAAATTCTTTAGCTCTACCATTTGCTCCTTGATGCAATTCTAGAGTATCTCCATCACCTATGTCCCTATGCTCGGATCTGAATACATCATTTATCATCATTTGCATCAGATCTTCATTTACAACACTTGACATACTAATATCATTTGCCATGCTCCCTTGACTTGCACGAGGGAAAACAACAGATTCCCGTAACAATGACTCCCCATGATGACACCAAAATGTGTATGTTTTTGGAAATGGTTTGCATAATAAGTGATTGTACACTTCTTGTCGAGTCTTCCACTTGATAAAACCATATTGATTGCATGGACATAATATTGTAACTTCAATAGAGCTACGTTCAAAGGCAAAGTCTAAAAAGCCATTCAATCCTGCTTGATACTCTGGTGTAGTGCGTGGCATTTTAATCCAAGATCTATCCATCACCAAATACAAACAATCATAATACTATTAGCTTAAAACATATAAATTACTAACTATCCTTGAAATAGTAATATATAATATTTATATCTGAACATCTAAATTTTGATCATAGGGCGCTAAAAGACAACAAAATAAATGGAACCTTGAATAAAAACATGGCAAATTCATAATAATGTGATTGAATAAAATCAAAGGCAGATGAATAAAAAACCCCAACAATCTAAAGAAAGGAAGTGATAGAATGGGAAGAATGAGAGAGAGAAAAGTGAACAAGTACCTTTGATAGTGGAAGGAACCCACAGCAAAGATGACAACACGAATAGAAAGCAGGGCTAGCCAAGGTCTCACATTCACCACATTACCACAATCAGCAATGTTGGGGTCAGCAAGGTTGAGCTTGATGATGGAGGGTTGTCAAAAGTTGAATGGGTAAGCCAAAAAATCAAAGGCGAATAAATTTGGGAAAACCAACAATTCAGATTGACAAAATGAGAGAATGGGAAGAATGACAAAAAAAATTGAATAAGGTACCTTCGATAGTGAAGAGAACTAACGACAATGAAGCCAACAATAGTGAACAATTTGTGGTTTGCATTTTGTGATTCTAAGGCACGAAGGACTGCACTTGCTCCATTTTGCGTTTTTGGTTCAGGGAAAAATAATTTCTTGGTGGGAAATGGAAAAAAGAGGGGTGCAAACGGAATCAGCGAAGTAGCCTTAGGAAAGCTAAATAATTTAATTATAATTATTTATTTTTCATATACCGGCTATTTATAAACTGCCTTAGTACGTTAACCTTAATGTTGGTTTGCAAACCGATGAAAAAAAAAATACCTTTGCGGCGGTTAAATATAACCGCCGCTATTCAACCGCCATTAAATCCTAGTTTTGGTGTAGTGATGGTAAGCCCCAAATTATATACTCTCCCAATGGCCACTAAACAAACAGGCTCTCCATCAACATATAACTCACACTGCTCAGGGATATCAGTGCCAGTCTTCTCCCTAGAAGGATTAGTAGTAGCACAACTTCTTAGAAACTAAGGTTCACTCGTAATGCATAAATTGAATGATAAACAACATAAACACACAAGCTAAAGCATACAATTCCTACTGAAATTAGAGTTTCCTCTGTATTCTGGTACTTTCCCAAATACTTGTTTAAATCATTTTAAATTATAATACCAAAGCTTAATTAACCTATCAAACAATTCAATCCATAATAAATTTCAAATTTTCATTCATTCAACACATTAACACTAGCATTTCTAAATAATCAAAGGTGCGTATCATTGAGCACATTAACATAAATAATTCAGTGAGCACAATCCAATCCACAACAACCTGTTTAGCAACCATAAATAGAGAAATACCAAGATCCATTTCTTAAAAATTCAAGTAAAATAATATTTAGTGAGCACACAAAATACATATTCACAAACAAGAACGAGTAAATCAAAACATACCTTAATGTGATCCTATTTTAGCTTTATAACAACTGTAATACCCAACTCCCTAAACACAATTAAAGGACAACCTACCCAAAAAAAAAGTCAGTTAGATTAGTATAATAAAAGTAGTTAATTGACTATATCACTATCTCAACCTAGACACTCATACTGAAGGGTTACAATTAATTCTCATAAAAATCCAACAAAATTTGCTCTATTTTTTGGGCACTTTCCATCATGATATTGCAATCAACCAATGATATTATACTCAAACACTGCTCTTTTAGAGACAACACTTAAATCTAAGTTTCAAAATATAATTTAGTAGACAAGGCTCAAATACATTTTTAATGAGATAATGAAATATGACATTAATCCTTAGTATGTATAAATAATTCAAACAAGGCTCAATACACTTTTAATCCCTATGTATATGAACTTAATTCTTACTCCCTAAAAAAATTAAATAGCACAACTTGCCTAAAATATTAGTAATTGTTTTGTCATCTAATCTAAGTCAAAACCTCAAGGACCTAAAACAAATTGACAAGAATTCTAAATAGAATGACACAAAAAATAAAATGACATGCAAAATAGAATAACACTTTCCACTCCAAAATTTTTATAACACACTCCAAAATTACCATTCCTAATTCTCATAACACACTCCAAAATCAAAAGTCCCAAATGTCATGCAAAATCCATGGAAAACAAGCTTAGTTCGTGAATAGAGCACTCATAATAATGGCAGCCTCTACGAGCTTCTAAGCTCCGACAATGGCAATCAACGTGCACTTACGAGCTTCAAAGCTCTAACAATGGTAGTCAATGTGCATTCACGAGCTTCTAAGCCCTAACAATGGCAGTCTATGTGTTTTCACGAGCCTCCACCAATGCATGTAATGGAGCAACACGAGCTTCGAGCAACCAATGCACACCTCCCAAGTTACCAATGGAGCAATGAGCTTGAGCTTGAGCTTGAGCAATGCAATGGAGCAATCAATGAGCAGCTTGAGCTTTCACGAGCTACCCAATGCGTCCAAAAACACGAGCTTTTGCGAGCAATGAACAACTGGAAAGAACGCATAACCAATCTGTTCAAAACCCAATGCGTTCAAAGACGTGGGATGGCTTAAGGATGGAGATTGGAGGGAGGGAAATGGCTTAAGGAGGAGTTGTGACCACTAAAAATGGCGCAATGGAGAAGCTTTTTAGAGAGGAAAGGTGCGGAGCTATGAAGAACACTACGAAATGAGTTCATGTAAGTGAGCGGGGGAGGGGAAAAGAATAGACTTTTTAAACTAGTTATGACTGAACCGATTTAAAAAGCACTTTTTAAATCGGTTCAATCAAGAACTAGTTTAAAAGTCCACCACTTTTTAAACGGTTCTTCCAAAATCGGTTTAAAAAGTTGTTACGAAAATTTGCACCTTGCACTTTAAACCGATTTTAAAAAATGAATTAACTTTTTAGCTCGGTTATGTGTGAACCGGTTTTAAAAAGTTCATTAAAATTGCAAAAATGACACTCTGCCTTGGTTTTAACTCGGTTTATTAACAATCGAGTTAAAATCCCACTCTAAAAAGCGTTTTTTGTAGTAGTGAACTTGCTTAACAGATCATGAAACTATTTAAGACCTAAGTAAATATGTCTGTTTGTTGTTGTTTTGTGGACAAATATGTCGTGGCAATGGTTCTTGCTTGTATATGCTCTCGAAAAAAATGGCAATCGACATCAATATGTTTTGTTCATTCATGAAAGATTGGGTTTGCCACTATATGAATTGCAGATTGGTTGTCACAAAATAATGGTGTGGCTCTTTGACACAAGACTTGCAACATAGACAGCAAATCACGTAACCAAATAATCTCACTAACTGCATGAGCCATGGCTCTATACTTTGCTTCATTAGATGATCTTGACACAGTAGTTTGCTTCTTGGTTTTCCATGACGCTGGCGTAGGCCCTGACTTCATTAAATAACCTGAGATGGATCATCTAATCATTTTCACAAATGGGGCAAAAGTCTCTGTGAAATCCTTTCCTTCCACCTGTGTGTACCCCTTGGCTACCAATCGTGCCTTGTATTTGTCAATCTCTCCATTTGATTTGTATTTGATTTTATAAACCCATTTGCATCCCACTAATTTTTTTTCTTTTGGAAGCGGTTCTAGACTCTAGGTATATAAAAAATAACACAAGAATTTACAATAACATAAACATAAGTAAGTTACTAACATTGTCAAGTACGAATGTTTTTCCATTTTCCTTTGTGATGATAATCACGTGTTGCATGTACATCGTCCACTTCATTTTCATCAATAAAAGTGGGCATCCGTGTTCAAAAAGAAGGAATCTCGATAAGATCAACATTTGAATCTTCTTTTTCATCACTATTATGCATACTTCTTCCTTAGAGAACTATTGACCATCTTTTGTTAGAAGGATCACTGACATAAAAAACTTTTTTTGCTTGGTATGCCATAATGAAAGGCTATTCTTTATAACCAACCTTGCTAAGATCCACCAATGTGAATCCTAATTCATCAGTTTGCACACCAGTGTTACTGTCAACCCACTTACATTTAAAAACAAGCACTTTGAATTTTGTATAGTCAACCTCCCGTATGTCTTCAATAACTCCAAAGTAACAGATGGATGCCATAATGAGATTTTTATCTTTTGAACTAGAGAAATGCATGGACTCAGCCACAACCATAACCCCACTTTATATAGAAGGAAAACTTGTTGATATCGTATCCAATCCAACATATGACACCAAAGTTAGGTCCATGCGCTAGCCATTTTAATGTGTCAGAAACATTATCATCATTCAAAACTTGTTCTTTAAACTAGTTTAAGAATGTTTTGTTATGCTCATTCAACTGCCATTTCTCCGGCATTCTAGGGTTCTTTTTCTTGATAATGTTTTTGTAAGTAGAAAAGTAAGGTTCAACTTCATTAGTGTTATTCAATATATACAGGTGTGCTTGTGCAACTTCCTCCTGACTCATTGGTTTAATGTTTACACCTTGAGTACCTTTACTGAAAAAACTTGCCTCATGACGAGATTTAGGAAGCCCTACAGGTTCAACTTGTGACAGGTATTCTGTACAAAACTTAATGGCTTCTTCAGCAATGTACCTCTCAACAATATATGCTTTTGGATGGTATGGATTATTAATGTACCCTTTCAAGATCTTCATATATTGTTCAATAGGATACATCTACCTTAAATAAACTGGACCACTCATTCTGATCTCTCTCACTAGATGCGCTATTAAGTGAACCATAATGTCAAAAAATGAAGGAGGAAAATCCATCTCTAATTGGCACAATATAATAGCAGCTTCATTTTTCAACTCATCCAACTTCATAGGGTCAATGACTATGCTGCATATGGCATTGAAGAATAAGCATAGTCGCGTAATGGCATGTTTAACTTTTTTAGGTAATATGTCACGAATAGCCACTAGTAGGAGTTGTTGCATTAAGACGTGGCAATCATGAGACTTTAGCCCAACTAATTTGAGATCTTTTAGTGACACAAGGCTCTTGATATTTGAAGAGTATCCTTGTGGCACCTTCACGCCATGTAGACAATGACAAAAACTTGTTTTCTCTTCTCTTGACAAGGTATGACATGCTAGGGGCAAATATGTTCGCTTCCCCATTGACTGCGAACCTAACTGGAGGTGTATACCCATCTCAGCCAGATCTTGATGAGCATTCAGACCATCCTTTGTCTTACCTTTAATGTTCAGAAAAGTGTCAATTACACTGTCACATACATTTTTCTCAACATGCATAACATCTAAACAATGTCTAACATCTAGATCGTACCAATATGGAAGATCAAAGAATATCAACCTCTTCTTCCACAAGTTTTTCTCAGTTGTTTTCTTTTGGGTCTTTCCAAATTCGATGTTGATGTCCTTCATTTGTTCATAAACCTACTCACCAATTAAAATAGACAGCGCAATACCATCTTCCTGACATCCATTAAAAGCTTTTTTAAGTCTACGATATAGGTGATTAGGCATGAGAAATTTTCGATGCTAAGTGTAAACCGTTTTCTTTCCATGTTTAAGTTGTATGTAGCATGTGTCTTCACAGATAGGGCAAGCATTATGCCCCTTAACACTATATCCGCTCAAGTTTCCATATGTTGGAAAGTCATTGATGGTACAGAATAACATAACACGCAACATGAAATTTTCACGACAATACCCGTCATAGACATCAACACCTTCATCCCACAATATTCTCAAATCATCAATCAAGGGACGTAAGAAGACATCGATGTAATTTCCTGGCTGTCTTGGGCCCGCAATCATCATAAATAACATAATATATTTTCGCTTCATGCACAACCAAGGAGGCAAATTGTAAATAACCAGGAGAACAAGCCATGAACTACGCTTATTGGATAAGTTACCATAAAGATTCATTCCATCCATAGCAAGTCCAAGCCTAATGTTTCGTGCCTCAGTCCTAAAGGCAGGAAACAAATGATCAATTTTCTTCCATTATGGAGAATCAGCTGGATGGCAAAGTTGTCCATCATATTTTCTACCATCTGCATGCCACGTAAGGTTCGTCGCGTCGTCTACATTGGCAAATAATCGCTTAAACCTTGGAATTATTGGAAGATACCATAATATCTTCACATAAGGACCCTCCTTTGTGCTCTAATCAGTGTTACAATCATCACCCTTCACTTTATACCGTGATACCCCACACCTAGTGTAACATCCCGGGCACTGACGAGGGCGAGGAGTGATAACTGGTGCAAAAAAGATAAAGCACGGATAAGGAGTGACTCCTAGTAAACTTCCAGCAGGAAAGGTACATGAATGAGTTGAATACACACCGAAATGAGAAGGATCCAGAGGCTGTGTAGGTATGGGATTGTACAGTTAAGGATAACTTAAAGGAATTAATAAGTGCTACCTATACCAACAAGATACATCTACTTTTCGGAAGCCCATCACTTAAGAACTCCACAATTAACCTGTTTGACTTGGAGCAATTTAGGGATGGGTGACCTCCTAAGAAGTTTCTCAGGAAGTGTGTGAGTGAGGACAAAACATGCTGAAAAGTCTTTTGTTGGTTTGTAGGGACAGTCTTCGATCTTGAAAACGGCTAGGCATTACAAAGTGGTATCAGAGCAGGGACTCTCTCCCAGTACAGTGTGGTTCAAGGATGAACCAAGCGAAAGCTGGTGGGCATGTAACATCCCAGGTGTTGACGAGGGCGGGGAGTGATCGCCGATGCAAAAGAGATAAGGCATGGACAAGGAGCGGCTCCTAGTAAGCTTCCAACAAGAGGGTTACCTGAATGAATTGAATACACACCAAAATGAGAAGGATCCAGAGGCTGTACAGGCATGGGACTATACAGTTAAGGATAGCTTAAAAGAATTAATAAGTGCTACCTATACAAACAAGATGCATCTACTTTTCGACAACCCATCACTTAAGAACTCCACAATTAAGCGTGTTTGACTTAGAGCAATTTAGGGATAGGTGACCTCTTGGAAAGTTTCCCAGGAAGCGTGTGAGTGAGGACAAAGCACGCTGAAAAGTCTTATGTTAGTTTGTGGGGACAGTCACTCATCTTGAAAGGGGCCAGGGTTACACTTGGGAGACTTTTGCAACTCTTCAAACTCTATCTGTACAATATACAATCATTAGGACACACATGTATTTTCTTGTATTCCAATCCCATCAGACACAATACCTTCTTTGCCTCATAGTTACGTCTCAGCAACATGTTACCTTCTAGAAGCATTTCGTTCAACAACTCAAGCAATTCAGTGAAACTTTTATCACTCCACCCATTTCTTGCCTTCACATTCATTAATCTTAACACCGTTGACAACCATGTGAATTTAGTGCATCCCAGATATAGAGGCTTATCTGCATTACTGCACAAAGTTTCTTACACATAAGCTCGCTCAAAAGACTCCGGTCCAATATCACGGATCATATCCTCTAGTCGATCGTCCATAGGTACATCAACTTGCTTTGCTTGAGACACACTCGGCTTATCTAACAATTCACCATACCATGTCCATGTTGTATAACTCTTGCAAAACCCATCACAAAGAAGATGTTCCCGTATTTGCTCAAGTTGTAGTCGTCTCTCATTCAAACAATTAACATAAGGATAATAAAAGAATCCACCACTATCAAGAACATTTCTTTTAGCAAATTGGTTAAACTCTTCCACTCCATTCTCATACTCATCAGTTGTGCGTCTAGAATTAATCCAACTACGATCCATAACTTCCTTCTGTGATCCATAAACCATATCTTAATGCATGTAAATCTCACTTTTTTATACAAGGTGTGGCCCTATCCCATTCAGAATGCAATTTTTTTAAACTTCATTAGTACATACAGGTTTAGTCTTATATATTAAATTTGACAAAGTTTTGGCAGCATTTCGCATTGGTCTCTAAGAACACAAAATGAAAGTGGTGACATCAAATTCACCACAATCAAGTATGCACCTAGAGACACAATACGAAATGCACTAAACCGAAATTTAATCAAATTTAAGATGAGATTTAACCACTACATATTAATCAAGTACAAAAAAATTAATCTTTCCAAACTGTCCAACCGGACAATTCAAGATTCAATACAACAATTATTACTTTAATCATTGTATTGAATCTCAAATAGGAAACTAAGGTACACTCGTAATGCATAAATTGAATGATAAACAACACAACCACGCAAGCCAAAGCATACAATTCCTACAAAAATTTTGGCAGAGTTTCCTCTATATTCTGGTACTTTTCCAGATACTTGTTTATGTCAATTTAAATCATAATACCAAATCTTAATTAACCTATCAAATAATCCAATCCACAACACATTACAAATTTTCATTCATCTAGCACATTAATAGTAGCATTTCTAAACAATCGAAGGTGCGTATTATTGAGCACATTAACATAAATAATTTACTAAGCACAATCCAATCCACAACACAACATGTTTAGCAACCATAAATAAATAAATACCAACACCATTTCTTAAAAATACAACTAAACTAACATTCAGTGAGCACACAAAATACATATATTCACAAACAATACTTGAAATGAACAAATCAAAACATACCTTAATGTGATCCTATTTTAGCTTTATAACAACCGTAACACCGAACTCCCTAAACACGATTAAAGGACAACCTGCCCAAAAAAAAAAAGTGAGTTACATTATCATAATAAAAGTAGTTAATTCAATATGTCACCGTTTCAACATAGATACTCATACTCAAAGGTTACAATTAATTCTCATAAAAATCCAGCAAAATTTCCTCCATTTTTTAGGCATATTCCATCATGATATTGCAATTAACCAATTATTATACTCAAACACACTACTCTTTTAGAGACAACATTTAAATCTAAGTTCCAAAATATAATTTAGTAGGCAAGACTCAAATACATTTTCAATAAGATAATGAAATATGACATTAATCCTTATTATGTATAAATAATTCAAACTAGGCTCAAATACACTTTTAATCCCTATGTATATGAACTTAATTCTTACTCCCTATAAAAATTAAATAGCACAACTTGCCCAAATTATTAGTAATTGTTTTGTTATCTAATCTAATTCAAAATGTTAAGGATTGAAAAAAGTTGACAAGATTACTAAATAGAATGACATGCTAAAATAGAATGACATGCAAAATAGAACAACACTCTCCTATCCACTTCAAAATTCATATAAAACACTCCAAAATTCCCACTCTTAATTCGCATAACACAGTCCAAAATCAAAAGTCCCAAATGACATGCAAAATCCATGGAAAACAAGCTTAGTTTGTGAATAGAGCACTCACAATAATGGCAGCCTCTACCAACTTCTAAGCTCTAACAATGGCAGTCAACGTGCAATATTAGGAGCTTTCAAGCTCCAAGAATGACAGTCTACACGTTTTCACAAGCAACAACTGGAGATTTGAGCATGCAATAGAGCAAGATGCCTTTATTCATTACCCAACTGTAGCTTAGAGCACAACGACACAAGTAACAACACAAGCTTTACGAGCTTCGAGCAGCTTTGAGCACGACGACCCAAGCAACAACACAACCTTTACGAGCTTCGAGCACCTTGAGCACAAGAAAGAGCTACCCAATGGCGTTCAAAAACACCACCTTTACGAGCTACACTAAACGTGTTCAAATTTACAAGTTCCCAAAGAGGCAGGATGAGAAAGGGAAATGGCTTAAGGATGGAGATTGGAGCAAGGGAAATGGCTTAAGGATGAGATTGGAGGAAGGGACGTGTTTCGCGTCAATGTCGTTGAGGAAAGGAAGTGCAGAAATGGCGTTGGAGGCAGTAAACCGGTTATGAATTAACCGGTTTCTTTTTAAATTGGTTGAATACACAACCAGTTTAAAATGTTTGCTTTTTAAATCGGTTCTAATAGAACCAGTGTAAAAAACCTAATTTTTTAAACTGGTTGTGATGTAACCGGTTTAAAAGCTTATAAGAAAATTTGTGCCTCTATTTTAAAGTTGGTTATTGATGAACTAGTTTAAAAAATGAATAATTTTTTTAAAAAAATTGAATTTTTAGATCGGTTATGTGAGAACCAGTTTAAAAAAGTTCATTAAAATTGCAACAATGCCACCACCTCTTCGTTTTAACTCGGTTTATTAACAATCGAGTTAAAATCCTGCTCTAAAAAACCTTTTCTGTAGTAGTGACGGTTAAGTCAAGTCCAAGTTTACAAAATTAATTAATCATTTTGTGCCACGTTCAAATTAATTGAGTTTAATTCAATTTTAACTAATTCATCTCACAAATACCTCTAATTTATAGCAAGAAAAGGAATATCTTGAAAATTGAATTTTCTGTAAGTTTTTTTTCAGCATTAAAACTCCATGGTTTATTATTATTTTTTTTTTCCAGATACAAAACTGTGAAATCATGATTTGTTACTTTTTATAATTAAAAGTGCTCATTAACCTTAGTAATTCATGGGCTGGAGTCTAGAACAAGAAAAGCTCTTGATATTTATTTATTTTTTTATCAGTGGGCAACGAAAGCTACCCAAATACCCTACTCCATAGCCATGTCGTTATGAGCTGTCTTGACTCAAAAAATAGAAAGAAAGAAAAAATTAACAAGAAGTTATGAACTGCTTTAATTGAAATTGCTTGGTGTTTCTATCCCCACCTCATTATATGATTACTGCTTACCATGACTCGTGTATGGGTGTATCGATATCTCATAGACACGCACGTTATAATAATACTGCTTGTAATGTTTCTCAATCGGTAAAGGAACTTAAGACATCGTACGTGCGCAGAGATGATTAATTGCCTATGGAAGTTCAGTTTGCAGCAACTTTTTCTTCACCCTTTTCATTTTCGATGATAATATATACTCTCTCAATCTCAAAATAAGTGTCATGTAAGAAAAAATAAGTTCCAAAATAAATGTCATTTTATCTTTTCAATGTAGTATTAATTATATTTTTCCATCTATACCCCTCATAATAATGATGATGAGTACAAAAAACTAAGAGAAATGATTTTATAAAAATAAAAAAAAATAATGAGGTTAATTTTGTAAAATTGCTATTCTCTTTCTTCTATTTATTAGTTTTTCTTGATCTGTGTAAAAAAACTTAGGACGACACTTATTTTGGGATGGAGGGAGTATTACAGTCTTTTTATATGCATTGGTTAAGAAATTAATAATTAAAAAAACACATTGATATATATTAAAAATTACCATAAAGGTGTTTTAATAATATTTTTTAATGAAAAGTTTCACTTTTAATTTTTTAATCAATGTCTTTATATAACATTTGCCTATATTATATATATACATATACATACATATATATATATATATATATATATATATGTATATATGTATATATGTATGTATATATGTATATATGTATGTATATATGTATATATATATATTAATTACTCACATGAAATGATTACCATACATAGACGTGTGAGATCATTTGTAAATAGTTAGTGGAAGTCATCGAATGGATAAAGTTGATCCATGTCTTAAAACTTCACAACATTCGATATTGTATAAGCAATTACCTTGGAGTGATGTTCAATCTATATTTATTAAATACATATCCTACTTGATTTCTTATTATTAATTTAAAATCCTTGCATGAACCGCCGATGGATCAATTCATGCGGAATAATTTCAGTGATATCGAGTTTAAGTCCTGACTATGCAATTGTGTTATATACTCAGAAAAAGAATTTTGTCATTTATAGTAGTCAACTCAAGCAAGATTCCTTCTTGTGAAAGATACTTATAATTTGTACCCAAAAACATCCCCTCTGATTATTGATTGTGACAAATTTTACAACTCATTAGATTCAATTATTATTAACAATACTACTTCTCTCCAATATGACTACAAGCGACTAAATATGATGATGAAGTACTTAAAAAAGTCACTCTAATATTTAAGTTAATATATTTTGGTAGAATAATAGTAAGGATGATATAGTTAAATGGAGGAAATTTTAACTTATATTGGGCGTGAAGGTGTAAGAAAGTCAAACACATGTTACTAAGAGTCAAGCTTCATTAATTGTCACTATATCAAATTCTATTTTTAGTGCTAATGACCCTCAACTAAAATATTCTAACTAGAACTTAGCATGAAAGGCAATAAGGCTGATGTTTGGGAAGTTTAGTTATCTCAAATGAGGCTAGCCCTTAGCTCACTTGCTGATGAATCGTGGTAGGGCTCGGTCCACTAGAGTTCAATTCGTATGAAACTCATCTTAGATTGAGCCAATCGAAAACAATTACTATCTCTTAAGGACTCATTTGGTAGCCAGGTTATGATAGGTTATGATAGGATAGGATAAGATAATTATGCTATCTTGTTATAATCTGTTGTTTGTTGCTCCAACAATATATGATAACGTTATCTTACCTCTTATCATATCATGTTACTCAAGTGTATATATAATTATTTATAAACAGATATAACATTATTATGAAAAATATATGCAAGATTTATATATATTTATGATGAAATATATTATAATATATATATATATATATATATATATATATAATAACAAAATATATATAATATATAGTAATATTATACAAACTAATATGTATTACTATATATTATATTTATTATATATATATATATATATATATATATTATTAATATATATTTATAATAATTTTGACATGTAAATTTAAAGTATATTATTAATTAAAATATTAAAAAATTGAATAATAATTATAATTTTAAAATCTTATATATATTTTTTATAATTTTAAGAAAAGTAACTACATAAATAAAAATAATATTTTATATTTTAGTTACAATTATATTTTTCGTAAAATTACAAAATTAAATTAAAAGTTACTTTGTAGAAAATTATATGTAATTTTAACAAAATAATAATTTTTCAGTTAAACATGTTTTATATTTTATCTTATCATTATCTGGTTTGTTATCTAACGCACACCAAACATTAGATAAGTTTATAACTTATTCTGCTCTTATCCTATTTTGTTCTTATCCTAATGTCATATTCTATCCCATAATATCTTATCCTGACTACCAAACAGGCCCTAAGTGATTCAATAGAAAGAGAAAAATGTTTTCAACAAGCTCTTTTAATATTCTCTTGAAACCATATTTGTTATTATTGGTTGAATTTATTGAAAATTATAAAATTATGTGAGTCACATTTTTGTTTAATAAATTCTCACTCATAATTTTGTAAATTCTAATAAATTTTAAATAATAGTAAAAACAGTGATAAACCTTGTGGGGGTAAGTTCCCCATAACCCTTACTAGTAAGATCGAAAAGATACTACTAACCGAAATCAAAATAACTTGTATCAATTAAATAACTTATTAAACTGAGAAATCTAAAACCTTTAATCAAGTAACATATGATTTCACGTAAATTATCTAAATTTTTCATTGCTATAGCACAATTGTAGAAGCTTTGTGGTATGCATGTTTAAGTCGTCTCATCTTAATTAACAAGATAATATTATATTAAAAAATGAAAACGGAAATTAATAAATTTTATATACATTGTGAAATATTTTATTATTATAATTATTTTTAATTTTCATAGTATGATAGAAATTATGGAAGCAAAACCCTAGCTTCTCCCTCTCTTTCTCATCCTCGTAAATCTATTTTTCTCTTCCTTTTTTTTTTTTCCTTTATCTGCTTCATGATTTCTTTTTTTGGTGAATATCTGCTTCATGTTTGGTCGATCCAAATTCATAGCATCATCGAATGCCAGATTTAATTGGTGGCACTCTGTTGCACAGCATCCTCAGTCCCCACGACGGAATATAGAACACCAAAGATAGCCAATAACACTCGGAAACATTGCAGTTGTACGGCCCCACAAACAATCAATTAATTGATACATAAATATCTCCCGCACACCGATTTACAGCAAGATTTTCGACTGGATATGCGAATTAACTGCAAGGCTTTTTTTTCTTTTTTTTCTTTTGGTAGACAAAGCTAAATACCTTCAGTCAAATAGTGTTTCCTAAATTTTTTAGTTTAAGGGATAATAGATACACAGAATAAGTCAATTAATTCTAAAGTGTTTAAATATTTCGTTGGAATAATTTCTTTCCTTGAAGAGAAAAACTCTACGGAAAAAATGATTTGGCTATATAGATATTTTCTACTTTTAAGAGAAAATAGGCAATGCACTAATAGTGTAAAAACTTTTACATTTTCAATCAATCACAAATCACCGTTGTTGTGACTTTCAAGGTAATTATCGTAAAAGTCAACAAACTTATCATACATGGTAGTTTGTGATTGGATGATAGTGTCATCCAATCACAAACTACCATGTATGGTAAGTTTGTTGACTTTGATAATAACTACCTTACAAGTCATACCAAACATAATATTTAATAGGTTGACAATGCAAAAACTTTTACATTGACAATACATATCTATTAAACTCTTTTTTTTAAAAAATCTAGTCTTTTTAATTTTAAAATTAAACAGATTCACTACAAGAAAAACATAAATAATCATCAAAAGTCGACTCTAATTATTTGTGTCAGTCAAGCGACATCCTCGCGACTGTCGCTAAGAAGGTTGACACAAATGGATTTGCGTCGACCATAAGAAGCCATCACTTATTAGTGGCCAACACTAAAAATAAGAGACAACACACAAAAAACCTCCACCACTGTTGTGGCGGCTCTACTCCTATTCTTCCTCTTGCTCCTTTTTTCTTCCCTTTCTTTTTTCTTTCTCTCCCACTCCTTAGCCACCTTGTCGCTGCATGTGCTCCCACTCCCTATCGCCTAACCCTCAGCCACCGACCATGTGTTGATTGCAGTCTCCTCTTACTCTGTGGTGATGACATCACAATTGTAACCAAAACCCTCCTATTTGTTCTAGACTCTTACTGCACCATCCATCTCTTCACGTTTCGCGACCTCTCCCCCCTCCGACAGCCTCTGTGAATCGCACTACCCTGTCACCATCCCCCAACAAATGCAACCTCTTCTTCACATCAATTGGGTAGAAGCTCTCAAATCAACACTACTCGCATGAAGGGGGCTTCGTCATGTCGGAGGTTTGGGCATTGCCGACCACGCCACCACGCCATTATTGGAAAAAAAAATGTATGTTGGAGATTTTGGGGTCTTTAGAGAGTAGGAAAGAAAGTGAGAGGGAAGAAAGTGTGGGGAGAGGAAGAGAATTGGGAGGGGGGGGGGGGGAGAAGAAGTTGGGAACTTCAGATTTAAGTTTCAAATTGATGAAGGAGGAAAGGGAGGTGGGAGAAGTGATTCATTTTCGCGCTCAAATGAAAAACTAGTGTCGGGCAGGCTGACACTAATAAGCATTGGCTTAGCTGACGCTAATAGTAAAATATAATTATTTTTTGAAAATTATTAATTAGTATAGGCCTAGCCGACGCTAATAATTTTTGTTTTTTAAAAAATATTAATAGTGTTGACCATGTTTGACGCAAACTAATTTTAAAAAAAAAAACATGTTAGTGTTGGTTTAGTGTCGGCTGGTCAATGCTATTTAGCGTCAATGTTAAGGCCGATATTAATTGGCTAATGCTAATTTATAGCTTTCTTATACTGATTTAGTTTCATTATTAACTTTATGTTACTTAAAACCCTTAAATCTTATTTTCAATTTAAATAATTTGAGATTTATTATGGACTAGTATTTTGATCAATGCAACACACAGGACAAATGTTTAATTTTATAACTAAAATTTATAATAAATAAATATTTTAAACATATAAATTATATTTAGGATAGATAATAAATATTTTATATTGTGATACAAGAATATTTTTAATTATTGATATTTTTTAAAAATATATTAAATTCAATTTATAAATAAGGATGTAAAGTGTAACACCCCTAGTAATATATATCTAAAAAATATTAATATTGTGTCGTGCAACAGTGACATCTATGATATCCTTAAAAAATGTAGGATGTGTTTGGTAAGAAAGAAAAAATATATGAGACATGTGGTGGATGGAAATAGAAAAGCGAGAAATAGAGTGAATGGAAACAAGGAGGGGAGAATTAGAATGAATAGAAATAAGTGAGAAATTGAGTGAAAATAAAAAATTTTGGTTTAAGGGAAAAAAAGAAGAAATAAAAAAAGAATAAAAAAATTATATGATAATTGATTATTTTCCTAAACATTTGATTGTTTTTGCATTGAAAATCAATTTTTTACATTGAAAATCGACTATGTATGTTGAAAATCGATTTTTTTAACATAACAACACTTGTAACATATATGTCTATTGAAAATCGAATTTTCAATTTTCTCTGGGTACTTGCTTTGAGTTACTTTCACTTGTAACATAATAGCACTTAAAACAATCAAAACAATCAGTTATCATGCACAAACAATCAATTATCACTAATGGGATTACAATTTCCACACCATTTCTCACCATTCACAGAATTTTTTTGACATGAGACCATTGACTTTTTTTTTTCTCTCTTCACTATTTCATTTCAACCAAATAACTCAAATTTTTAATTTCCCCTCTATTTCCATCCTCTTATTTCAACGTCTTACCTAATTCACCCCTACCAAACAAAGTGGTAGTGATTTTTCCCATAGTGATTAAAAAATACATAAAGCTAGAAAATAAAATTACAAACTTCCTAAAGCTAGTCATATCTAATAAGAATAAAGTTTTACTTGAGTAGAAGTAAAATAGCAAAGATTTAGCACATGACTTGAACGTGGATAAATCTTGCGAAACTTTTGCTATGCCACATTGATCACGATCCTCACCAAGGGGGATGCTTCTTCATTGTTGTCGAGGCTTGACAGTTGGTCACTCATTACTCTAGGAGGGAGAAACAGAAAAGGGAAACAGAACACTTAGGAGGTAAGAATCTTACTATTAGAAATGGGTAGACAATTATAGAATTTGCATATTAAAAATAATTAATTCTAAACATGAAATTACAATAGGTAAAGCAGTTCAATTTAGATCATATAAATTTTCTTTATTAAGTTGTATTGCCATCATACCCTTTTTCTTACTTCTACATTTTCACAATACCAGTTTCTTAACTTTATTAAGACTTTAATTAACTCAATATCTATATAATCAAGTCTTCTCTCTCATCTTTGTTTATATCTTCCTTTATCTCTCCCTATATTCTTACCTACATTGGATTATTATTATTATTATTTTGTGAAATAAAGAAAACCTAGGGCCAACTAAAAGCCTATTGGAAAACTAATACAAGTTAGATCCACTCTCAACTTGTTACAAATAAAATTTGGCACTGCATCAAAGATATAACTTTGTGTAGGTAATTGCAACCCATGCATAGCTAAACTATCAGCCACCCACTTTGCCTCCGCAGCACATGAACCTAAACGATACTCCCTTGCTGTTAATGAATATTGTGAATCCCCTGAACCAAGTTATAGCAAGGGTGTAATTGACAACAACCTTTAGTCAGAAGGCTTATTGTAGCTTTAGAGTCCGGGTACGCTTGATTTTGTGAAACCCTCTCCCTATGTTAACTTGAGTCCACGGAACACACCCATAACTCTACGGCTAAAATTGAGCACACACCTAGCTTTGCTGAAAAGCCACATCAAAAGACACCGTTGTCATCCCTTAGAACACCACTGTAAGAAGCCAGACCTCCTGAGTTTGAAACTGATCCATCGCAATTCAAAGCAACCTCCTTGCTCAGTTGGAATCCACCTAATTACCTACATTAAATTATTTAATACAATTTATTATGCAACATTCACTTTTCTATCTTATTAAATTATATATATATATATATATATATATATATATATATATATATATATATATATATATATATATATATATGAATTTGCTAGTGTAAAACACTTATTTTTTAGATGGAGTACATTAGCAAGTTATAATTATAATGTATCTTAAAATACACCCACAATATAGCTTGCTAACATATTCTAGCTAAAAAAATATGTGTATGTTAGTAAATACTTGTAGGGTTTGCTAATGTACTACACTAGTTTTTTAGTTGAAGTACGTTAACAATTTATAACTACAATATATTCTAAAATACATCTACGATATAACTTGCTAACATATTTCAACTAAAAAAATAATATGTGATATATATATATATATATATATATATATATATATATATATATATGTATATATATATGGGTCAGGATCTGTTGACACTAGATGTCAAAGTTAGTCAAATTACACCTTCAATAACTTTTTGTTGAATGTAAATTTAACTAATCTAACCGTTGAATTAAGTAATATTATCTTCATGAACAGGTATATCAAATTTCACACAATTTGGACTTTTCTAAATACGTTATCTAACATTGAATATTTACGTATATTTTAATATCATATTGTATGTTAAAATAAAGTAACAAGATAAACTACTAAATAATTTTGAAATTGTGTGAAATTTTGTATACTTAATCTAATTAATAAGAACATCAAATTCAATAATTGGATCGATTAAATATGTATTTTACAAAAAGTTATTGAAAGTGTAATTTGACTAACTTTAACACCTGGTGTCAATGGATCCTGATCCTATATATATATATATATATATATACATATATGTTATTTAACATTTAGTTCTATGATCAACTTAATAGTCCTAACTTTCACTCGCAGGCCTACACGGAGGCAATGCAACCAAAATTTCTTTTTGGCAAAGTTATTTACACCCATCCTGCTTTTTATTCTTTATGCCCCCAAATTTTTTAGACCTTTTGAAATACCAAAATAACTCCCACTTTCACCCCCACTCTCCTCCCCCTCCCTGCACCCTTCTCCTTGTTTCTCTCACCTTCACCCCTCTCTCCCACCCTCACCTCTCATTTTATTTTCTTCTCTTCGAAGTCATTTGGGACTATCTCGATTTTTTTTTTAATATTTTTCACCGATATTTTTAAAATTGGACTGATCATTAAACCAGTCAAAATACTGATTCAAAATTTAATAATTTAATTGTGATCGAATTAATATTAATAAAATAATAATAATAATTAAATAATATTAAAAAAAAATAGTATCATAACTTTATAACATTCAAAATTATATGAAACATAGACCGATTTCCTCCCCCGTCTCAAATCAACTGAAGACCAAGCTCTTTTTTCTCCGCTGCACTTAGCATCTCCCTCGGCGTCCACACACGTCCCTTCAACCGTTAGATGGAAGATAGTGATGTCTAATCTAATAAAACTAAAAAAACACGATTGCAGTTGCATGGCTCCTCTGCCTCCTTTCTTCTTCTTCTTTTTTTCCTCTACTCGCAAATGGAGTTGGGCCATGAGATGTCTTCCATAAATGATAGTAAAAGAGCTTCACTTGGGCTAAGTGAAAACAGAAGACCGAACAATTTAAAGAAGCATGCACAAATGGGTTTATTATTCGGATATTCCTTCGGTGCCAATTATGAGCAGCATGTTTTGGTGCCCTGTAGCCGCATCCAATGAATAGCTGCCACATGTACATTTAGTCCACATAGGATTGGTGGCATCCGATGCCGTTAATGGACGCTGTTACTTTTTCCTTCATAATTGTTGTTAAAAAAAATATAATTGAAATTTACTTTTCCCTCCGCAAAGCCAAAACCGCTTCTTTCTCTTTCCACAAAACCACGACGAGAAGCTGAAACCCACAGCTGTGGCTCTACATTTCTCCTCGGTCGTTCAAAATCGAAAATTGTTCAGTACGATTCTCTCGCGCGTTGGCTAATGTTGGCAAATTAGAATTGTCTGACTCCACCACTGGCTTGGTTGTGATCAGATTCACGATGTACAAAGAGTTGTGTTTCGTGGTGGTGTCGCGCTGATTATTGTTCGTTCGCTCATTGAATTCATTGTGCGATTTATATCAGAAGTCAATTGGTGGTAAGTTTGTGTAACGATTGGTATGATGAGTTTGAAGTCTGAAATAGTAATACACAAGTGGGTTTGGAATACTTTAATTTGTAAACTTTTTTTGTGGTACTGAGGCAATTTCAAGTTTACTGGCGGTATTGAGGACTCAAGAAGTAAAAGATCATTTTACTTTCTAGGAGAATGTCGTCGGTGGTTTTTAGTACTTTTTAAATTAGAGAGAAGTTGATTTCGAAAAAAAAATTATATAAAAAGATATTTAATACATTAATTGAATGTCTACAGTGAAATACTTAACGTAAACGGGAGTCAATAATCCAACATGGACATGCATTACATGTGGCATATAATTATTGGATGTAGTCATAGGAGGCACTGTATGTTCTCAATGTTGTAAAAACTGGACAGGTGATTGAAGCGGTTAAAATATTGATTTAATGTTTAATGGTCTAATCATGATTAAACCGTGGTCGAACCAGTATTAATTAAATAATGTTTTAAATAAATTTTATATAATATATTATGTAATATTCATAAAAAAACAAAATATCCATAAGACCATAACATCAAAATATGGGGTGAGGTTATACACTAACAAAATAAAAATTATACACCATTCGTAGGTCCATAATACCTTGCAAGTGATTAAAGTAAAAGAACCGTTTTAATCAAAACCTTGCACCAGTGCTTGCAATATTTCAAAATAATCTACCCTATGTATTAAATGAGAACAATTATTTTGAATGAGTATTTTTAGATGTCATTCTTTAACGAGAATGATTTTAGCTATGAGAGCGTTTTTAAGGATTTTTTAACCTCTTATTTCTTTTAATATATCATTTTCAATATCTTTAGTTCTAAATTGAATTTCAATATTTTTTAAAAGAAATTATTAATAATTAAAAATTAACATAGCTGTCATTCTTTAACGAGAGTGTTTTTAAGAATTTTTTTAAACTCTTATATCTTTTAATCTATTATTTTCAATATTTTTAGTTCTAAATTAAATTTTATTTTTTTAAAATAATTATCAATAATTAGAATGACATTTTATCATAATATAAATTATATATTATAAATTTAAAATATAATATATATATTCAAAAATATTTATTTATTACAAATTTTAATTATAATATAATTTATATTATATAAAACAAATATTTATTCTGTGCAATGCATGGGTTAAAATATTAGTTTCATATATTTTTTTAATCAAAACCTTGTAATTGATTGCGTATAAATTTTACACTTACAATATTACAAAATAATTTCATCAAAACCTTGTACCTTCATATCTTCTTATTATGAGTGTAATTAAAGTAAATAAATCATGCAGAAGTACAAAATGCTTAATAATTAAACGAGACATATCTATAATAATAATAATAATAAACAACATGATGTGATATAGTTGATAGATAATTATGGCCCTTAAATATGTAGTCAAAGATTCGATTCCAGATCCGTATATAGAAGAGCATTTATTGGGAGAGGTCAACCTCTTATATAGATCTCCATACCTCGAGGAATTAGGTAGTTGGTCTACGAACTCTCAAGCAGATGGCCGACGAGACAAACGGGGAATAAACTGCATAAATCCAAAGCAAAGCAGAATGATCGAACGAAGATTTCACACTTTAAATTTCCCAAAAGAAACAGAGAACTCTATAATGAGCAAACCACTGCAAAAGAAAAAAAAAACATTTTTGTTTACGTAAATAATGGCACAGCTTTTAGCTAAATCTAGTGACCGCCTAAACCAGAAAACCACCGATTTTTACCCGTTACCTCAGTTTTGACCCATTTTCTATAGCACCGATTCTGACATTCTTTCAAACTAGTTACCAAACTGGTTACTAGCCGGACCGATTAAACCGGCCGCTCCATTCCAGCCTTCAAGGTCATCAACTCTTCTTCGCCTTGTTTTTTATTGCTTTTATTTTTGCAAGTTGAAATATCAATTTTTCTGTTCAGGAAATAGCAAAAAGAAATATAAAGAGAACCCGTGATTTTTCCACCCCTTTACACACGCCTACCTCTCCCTTCCCTTTTTCCTCATGTCTATCTCTGCATCATATTATTCAACCTCTAGCTTCTTCCTTCATACAAAGTTATACACTTATTTAAGTTGCATAAAAGCATATGGTGGAGTTACTTAATTCAATTTGGTCGATCCTATAATGTCTTATGAGATTTAAGAACTTTAACTATTTTTTTTAGTGATGCAATTAATCCTTAAGAACTTAAAATAAATCTAATAATTATCTCACAATTTTAAGAACTGATAAAAACCCTTGCTTATAAGCAATAATTCTTACATCAAAACTACTATTTTAATTATTACAATGGTAAAACTGCATAAGAACCAATTCTTAAGTTTAAGAACCCTATAAACAACTTCCATTGTAGATGTTGTAAGTGGTGGTGTGAACACCAAATTTTGTTTAGATACACAAAATAAAAATGTCAAAAAATGAAAATTAAAGAAAAAAGAAATGATTAAAAATTTCCTTTTATTTGTGTTTACATGAATTAAAAAAAAGGAGTTAAAGTTTTGCTTTTAGTTTATCCTGTTTTAAAATAAAAAAGTGTTAAAACAAAAAGAGATAAAACTTAAAAACGAAAATACAAAAATTAATGAGAACAAAAAAATACAAAGAAATAAGGGGTAAGCTCTCAATAGTCCACTCCTATCTCAAGATTGCAACCAATGTGCCTTTCGCTTGGCCTCTACATCATTCCTTTTATGTGTTAAGCAATGTTCCACGACAAGCACAAGGCATCATACTGCTACACTATGGTCTACCTGCTGCACCCCAAGCCAGGCATGCCTATGTTCGCATCTCCATGACATAACAACTTGTTTGTTACAAATGAGAGGAGAAGGATTTTTTAAATTTTGAAAACTTCTATTATTTGGTACAAATAAAATAGAAAATAAATTTTTAAATTTTTTGGTGGGCTCCACTACTTATTTTCACTCTATTTCTCACTTACCATCATTCACCTATCTATTTATCTCTTATTTCTTATCTATTTCTCTCCTACCAAACAACCTAAAATTTCAAATTATTTCCTATCTATTTCTCATCTCCTAACCTATCTCTCACCTATTTATTTCCTATCTATTTCTTTTCTCTCTACCAAACAAACCATAACTATTTTACAGGGTCTTTTTTCTTCATGTAGAGGTGTCAATTTGGCCTAAGCCGGCCAGCTCACTTAGCCCCTTATAATGGCCTTAGGGCTTTTTAGCCCACCTAATAAGGGGGCTAGGCCAGGGCTTAAGGGGAGCTAGCCCACACATTATGACTATTTTAAAAATGTGTTTTTCTCAACTATTCAATAAAATATTTTTAATTTGACCTTAGCTAGAGTAACTTCAACTCGGTTTCGATCAGAGTATCTTCACCATGACCTTGGCCAAGACATCTTTAGCTTGGCCTTGATCAAGGCATCTTTGGCTCGACCTCGGTTAGGGCATTTTTGACTCAGCCCGGCATAGGCATCTTTAGCTCAGCTTCGTCTAGGGCATCTTTGGCTCTACCTCAGCTAGGACATCTTTGACTCGGTTTCAGCTAAGACATCTTTGACTTGGCTTCGTATAGGACATCTTCTGCTCCGCCTCAACTAAACATTTCCAACTTGGTCTTGGTCAGGACATCTTTGGCTTAGCCTTGACCAAGACAACTCTGGCTTGGCCAGGGCATTCAACCTCGACTAGGACATCTTTGGCTAGGCTAGGGCATCTTCGACTCAACCTCAGCCAGAACATCTTCAACTTAGCTTTGGCCAGGACATCTTTGGCTCGTCCTCAGCCAAGACATCTTTGGCTCAACCTCAGCCAAGACATCTTCGGCTCAGCTTCGACCAGGGCATCTTCGGTTCAGCCTCAGCCAAGACATCTTCAATTTAGCCTCGGCTAGGGAATCTTCAGCTTGGCCTCATCCAAGGCATCTTCGGCTTGGCCTCGACCAACACATATTTAGCTAGAGTATCTTCATCACGGCTTTGACCATAATATCTTTAACTTAGTTTTGGCAAAAGTATTTCCTACTCGATTTTGACCAAAATATTTTCAACTCGGCCTCGACCAAAATATCTTCAACTTGGCCTCAACAAGAGTATCTTTAACTTGGCCTTGGCCATAATATCTTCAACTCGACCTCGGCTATAATATCTTTAACTAGGTTTCGGCTATAGTATTTTCTACTTAGTTTCAACTAGAGTATTTTCAAACTGGTCTCGACTATAATATCCTTAACTCGGCCTTAACGAGAGTATCTTCTACTTGGCCTTAGCCATAGTCTTTAACTCGGCCTCGGGCAAAGTGTCTTCAGCTAGGTTTTAGGTAGAGAATCTTCAACTTGGTCTCGGTCAAAGTATCTTAAACTCAACCTCACTTAGAGTATTTTTAACTCGACCTCAGCCAGAGTATCTTTAAGTCGACCTTAACCAAGGTTTTAAAAAAGTAGGCCAAATTATTAAATTTAAAGCACATGGACTGGCCTTAACCTACAAGGCCTTATGGACTTTTCAATTTAGGGCTTTTTGGCACTGCGGGCTTTTAAGTGGGCTAGGTCAAGCTATTTTGACTGTTATATCGTCATGGACACAACCCTTTTGTTGGGGAACAAACCCACTCTTTCTTCATCCCATTGACTCTCATGAATGAACACATTCATTCAGTACCCACCACCCTAAGCATTACCCTTTCATCTCACAAACAAGAGGACACACACTCTCAACCCACATTTTCCATACGCACACACTAAGAAGCACCCTTTCTCTAATTTGGAAAATATTATTCCCCTCACTCACAAATCATAACAGTAACTTATTGATATGGGAGAATTGCAACTGTAAGATTTTCATCAAGTAATAAAATATCAAACTCATAGGGACTGTGGTTTATGCTTACCAATTTATCGTGATATGAAAAGATAAAACAAGAGAAAAGATTGAAAAGATTAATAGATATTAGGGATAGAATCAAAGATAAAGATTTAAAGTAAAAGTAAAGCAAATATTTTAAAAATATAAAGTTAATGATTTCCAAGATTGGAGTTCATACCATGACTTCCTATTAACCTAATATCCTTATCTAGATGCTTTTATTGTTTCTCTTTAAAGGTGGATTAACCTAAGGTAACCTCTGTTCCCTTTCATGATACAAAGATGTATCTAATTGAATTGACCTATACTTTTGTGGTAACTATGTTCAATTAAACCCATTAAATTCTTTGTTAATTCATGGAGCTCTTCAAGGATTAAACCTACTTTTGTGATTTAATGCCTAAGTTCATTCTCTATGGTTTCGATAATTAGGTTCACCTTTCAGTCTTTCCCTAAATGTCTAAGGTTATGAAAAACTGTAGTCAATCGCTTCACATATATAAAATCAATAGAGAAAAGAATCAAGAGGAAAAACTAAAAGAACATAAAGATAATTTAATTAAACATCAATAGTTGTCAAGGGCTAGGTCATAGTTCTAGAAAAAGAAGAACTACGAAGATATAATCATAGAGAAAACAAATTAAGAAAGAATATTCAAACCCCAAAGGAAGAAGGAAAAGAAGAAGAAGATGACTGTCTCCCTCCTAAGCTATCACCCCTTGTAGGGTTTGGTGCTTTTTTCATAAGCCTAAATGGTTTATTTATATTTAGGATTACAAAAAGGTTCAAGCCCAAAGCAATTAAAAACATAAAACTAATGAAAAGTTGCATCAATCACGTGCCATGCCCGTGGCATTTACCACGTTCTGCCCATGGTGCTTTTTGGTAGCCTTTGTAATGTCCTCCTAGAATTTACCATGATTGTGGCGTTTATCATGGTGTGCCCGTGGTGCTTTTTGATGCCTTTCCTAAAATTTGCCACACCTATGGAAATCGCTACACCCAGCCTGTGGCGCTTTCTGGTTGTGGGATTCACTTCTTTTCTTTATTTTTCTTTAAGTATAGATGCTTGTGATCCCTTCCTTGCTTGAATAAGGTTTCAACAAACTCTCCATTGCTCTTCCTTAGTTTTGAATCACTCTAACTCTAGATGTTTAAGCTCCAAAGCCAAATCAATTCATGCTAAACTTTCCTAAAATCTACAAACAAACACAAAAACACACCTTAAGTGTTTTAAGTGATCAAACTAAGGAAATTAGTACTAAAACTACTCCTAATAAGCTAAAATGCAAGCAAACCTACATAGATTAAAATACAAATTATGGTATAAAATGCTACGCATCATTTATAAACCTCCATGAGCTCTTACTTAAGCATCTAACCAACACATACTCACCCATAACAACCTCGCTCATATAAATTCTCTCAACAATTGCTCGCTTCCTCATGCAATTTAATTCTCTCTTTCTCTCAAATCCTTTCTTTCACATCTCACCTAAACACTCACACTCTCATTTTCCTAAACAACTCACTGCATCCTTGTTACTCTCAGGCATAGCACCCTCACAAGTCACAAATCATGCATATGCCAAGAAGCTTCGATCCTCTATAAAGCCATAATAATGCATCAGTGGGCCATCACTTAGCTAATCACCTAAACCTGAGTGCATTTAGCTCTCATTTTCCTAGCTCATCATTCGCCTAGTTTATCCACCAAACCAGCAACAAGCCACGTTGTTCATATACACTAACACTCCAACACTTCCACACATTCCAACCCAAAGAAAAAACCATGAACCACTCTTTCCTCAAACCTAAGTACTACCTTATATGCCCCACTAACGAACTAGCTTCTATTGCATCAACCCATTGCAGAACACACACCAACCTCTTATCTCACAGCAACAAGCACCAAGCTAGTAGACAGCAGCATCTGTGCGTATAGAGCCAGTAGCAACATTTGCGACCAGCAGTTGCACGATGCCTCTCCCAAGTCTACATTAACTCATTCTATTCTACCTCAGCTTGCGCTTCTTCTACCCCATTGTACTGTAAGGTACCAGAGTGATAGAATAATATCACATAGCTAAAATAAAAGACGAGAAAAAGACTAACAAATGGGCAAGAAAAGGGAATTTCTCAATGTGGAAGAAATTACTACACTTCTCTCTAAACACTTAGAAAGAATATTAACACTCTTTCTAAAAAATAGGAGAATATCACTACTAAGAGAATCTTTTAAGAAAACCTAATTTTCTCTATGACTTTTTCTCTTAGTAAACAAAACAAATATAAACGGAAGAAGAAACTTTTGGGATGATACTAGAGGGCCCACCAAGGCTTTCTCTTATAGGCTTGGTGGGGTAGCCAACAAAATGACCCACCCAATGTGGGACTTCACATCTAACAATTCTCCCACTTGAAGATTTGATTGAATCAATCATATCTTCACACCACTCTTTCTTCCTTGCCATTCCTTGTTGCTTATGTTTCTAATAGGTCATAAGAGGATCGACACCATATAAATTTGTCAGTGTTAACTAGCTTTGTAATAACATCTGCTAGGTTGTCTTTGGTGTGAATTTTTTACATATCCACACTTCCTTCCTCTTCTACTTCTCGAACAAAGTGGTATTAAACACCTATGTGCTTTGTCTTAGAATGAAAGGCTGGATTCCTTGCAATTTGCAAGGCTTTCTGACTGTCACAATACACAGAAATCTTTTGTTGCTTGTGCCCAAGTTCTTTCATTAGCCTTTAAATCTAAATAGCTTCCTTACATACTTGAGTAGCTGCCATATATTCAACTTTTGTCGTAGATAAAGCTACAACAGTCTATAATTAGGATACTAGCTTATCGCTCCTCTTACAAGTGTAAACACACAGTGAGTAATAGATTTTCTTTATCAAAATCACCTACAACATCCGAATCAACATAGCCCCTAACAATAAATTTCGATCCTTCAAAACATAATGCAACACCTCAGCTTCCTTTGATATATCTAAGGATCCTCTTAACAGCATTCCAATGCTCTTTACTAGGATCTGCCATAAATCTGCTAACCGCTCACATTGCTTATGCAATGTTTGGTTTTGTACATATCATAGCATACATAAGGCTTTCCATCGCTGATGCATACGATACTCGAGGCTTTTCCATCCTCTCTGCTTTATTGCTAGGGCTCATACTTGAGGATAATTTATAATTGACAAGAAATGGGTTGAAATTGGCTTACAGTCTTGCATGTTGAAACACCACAAGACCTTCTGTAAGTAATTCTTTTGAAAGCCAAATCTTCCTATCTTTTTTGTCTCAGTGAATTTGCATACCTAAAATCTTGTTTGCTGGTCCTAAATCCTTCATATTAAACTCCCTAGTCAACTGTGCCTTCAATTCTTGGATTTGATCTTTGCTAGGGCCTACCACTAACATGTCATCCACATACAACAGCAAAATGATGAAATCATTATCATTAAACCTATTGTAGTACGTATAATGGTTTGAACTTAATCTATTGTAACCAAGGCTAATAATGAAGGAATCAAATCTCTTATACTAACACCTTAGCACCTGCATTAGACTACACAAAGATTTGGTCAACCGACAAACCAAGTTTTCTTTTCCTTATTCTTTAAAGCCTTCTGGTTGGAGCATATATATTTCCTTTTCAAGTTCTCCATGGAAAAAAGTAGTCTTTACATCTAGTTGCTCAAGATGTAAATCAAATGTAGCACACATAGCCAGAACAACTTTGATAGTGGTAAATCTGACAATTAATAAGAATATCTCGTTAAGGTCAATACCTTCTTTCTGAGCATATCCTTTGACCACCAATCTTGCATGAAATCTCTCCACTTGATCATTGCCATCTCGTTTGATCTTGTATACCCATTTGTTTCCGATGCCTTTTTGATCTTCTGGAAGTTCAACAAGTTCCCATGTTTTATTTCTATGCAAGGCTTCCATTTCTTCATGCATTGCTACCATCCATTGAGAAGCATCTGGACTCCTCAAAGCCTCTTGAAAGGTTGATGGTTCTCCTTCTTCAGTTAGAAGATAGTACGCATTATGGCTTGCCATAACATAGTCTGAATGCCAAGATGGTTTCTTTATTTGACGTGTTGTTCGTCGAACATCTCCTCTATCATTGACCTCATCTGGTTCTTGTTCTCCATGCTCTAGTCCTGCTTCAGAAGAATCATATTCTTTAGATTTTTCCTTTATTTGCACTAAAATAGTCTCTAGAGAAGTGCCGTCATTTTTCTCATCACTTTGCAATTCATTTTTTGCAAAAACTACATCCCTACTAACAACAACCTTGTGGGTAGTGGGATCCCACAGACAATACCCCTTAACATTGTTAGCATAACCCAAGAATATACATTTCCTGGATTTTGGGTCCAGTTTTGTTCTTTCTTGGGAGTTGTACATTATACACACAGGATATCCAAATACTTGTAAGAAAGAATAATCAGCTAGTTTGCCTTTTCACATCTTCGTCGATGTTTTTAAACCAATTGTCCTCAATGGTGATCGATTTATCATGGAACAACAGTTTAACTACTTATACTCAGAAAGATTTGGCCACTACCACTGTTCTCAGCATATCTCTTGTTCCATCTAGGAGAGTTCTGTTTATCCGCTCTGCCACGCCATTTTGCTGAGGTGTATGTGGAACTAAGAATTGTCTTGAAATACCCTCTTGCTGCAAAATGTCAGAAAGTCACTATCTACATATTCTCCTCCATTATCTGCCCTCTAGCAGTTAATTCTTTTACTAGTTTCAAGCTCTACTTGTGCTTTAAACTCGTTGAATACTAGAATCACATCTGACTTCTTCTTGATTAGGTATACCCATAATCTCTTGGAGAAATCATCAATGAATGATACAAAATACTTTGCTCCTTCCTATGGATATTTCTAGTGATTCCCTAACATCAGAATGAATTAAGTCAAGTATGTGTTTTCTTCTAGTAGTTACTTTAGCAAACTTCCATCCATGCTTGCTTACTTATCACACAATACTCACAAAAAGGTGAATTCACCATTTTAAGCCCAGGCAGGAGATTATGTTTGACAAGGACTTTCAAGCCTCTCTCTAACATATGACCGAGTCTACGATGCCACATCATCGTTGCTTCTTCTTAGCTTGCTACTGCAACTGATGCATCTACTTCTTGCAACGTATCTCCCAAAAGCATGTATAGATTAACTGTGATCTTCTCTACTTTCATCACTACAAGATTGCATTTCACTACTTTTAAGATTCCACCTTTGTATAGATCTTGCACCTGAGTCATCCAATTACCAATGGACAATAAGTTCCTCTTAAGCCCTTCACATGTTGTACCCCTTGAATTGTGCAAACTGTACCATTATACATTTTCAATTTGACAGTACCAACTCTAGCAATTTCTAAGGCATGATCATTTCCCATGAACACGAATCCTTCCAAGATAGGCTCATAAGTGCAAAACCAATCTCGGCATGGAGTATGTGTCAAGTTGCACCTGAATCCACTATCCAAACATCATGTAGTTATTTTTCACCTTTAGAACTGATTGCTGCTTCACTATATAGGACTTCTCCATATTTGTGGTACTTGTAGTACAACCTTGAGAGGTTGATGCTTCAGAGGCCTTTCCTTCATTCTTCTTATTGTGCTAACAATCTTTCTTCAAGTGTCCTTCTCATGCCACAATTGTAGCATTTGAAATTCTTTCTTCTTCAAGAATTTGATCTACCAAGATTTTGAACTCCCATTGGAGCCACGTTCAGTTGATTTGCCTCTTGTCATCATTAAAGCCTTTGCTTGCTTAAAATTATCCAACCTATCTTCCTTATTCTTTCGCCTGGATTCTTCTACAAGAATAGCTCTAGCAACATCATCAAAGGATAGACGGCCGACAACATTATTATTTGTTATGTTAATGATGAGTTGATCATATGAATCTGGTAAACTCTGAAGTAGAAGCTTTACATGTTTATTTTATGCAATGTTGAATTTGATGCTGTAAGCTCTGAGCAAATAGAGTATTCAGATTGTTGATGTGATTCAGTCACCGATGTGGACTCACTCATTCAAAGAGTGGAGAGTTTCCTCTTTAAGAATATTTTGGTGTGAAGTGACTTGACCTCGTACAATTTGATGAGAGCATCCCAAATCTCCTTTATTGTCTTCTTCTTCACAACATTGGACAAAACTAACTACTCATTACTAATGCAAATTAGTAACAGCATTGTCATTCATTTCTTTTCACTTTTCATCAGTGATATCTGCAAGGTTTGCACTTCAATTGCATCTAGACAGTTGTCTTTCCTCAAAATTGCCCTTATCTTCAATTTCCATAAGAAGAAATTACTCTCCTTGAACTTCTCTATCTCATATTTCACTGTCATGGTTTTACACCAAATATTTTTTCAGTTGAACCAACTTGCACAATTTCCATTGTGAATAGTACTGTTTATTGGAATAGTGACTATAGTCTGTGAATCAATACACTAGGTAAGTTCCCAGGAAAGAGAGGTGGTCACTAATGGACAAACTTAAATACCAAGTCTTTCCTAGCCAAAACTTTCCTAGACATGCACTTTCACACTACCATGCTATATTACTAGTAGCAAAAGAAATTCTTTTCTGATGTGGAAGATCAGACTAAGCTACAACCAAAGAGCATACTAAGAATTTTCTTATGAATCCGTCGCAACGGAATAATATTAGAACCTATTGACTCTTATACCACTATTGAGTACTAGAGTGACAGAATAATATCACGCAGCTAAAATAAAAGACAAGAAAAAGACTGACAAATGAGCAAGAAAAGGGAATTTCTCAATGTGAAAGAAATTACTACACTTCTCTCTAGAGACTAGAGAGAATATTAACACTCTAGAAATAGGAAAACACCATTACTAAGAGAATCTTCCGAGAAACCTAATTTTCTCTATGACTTTTTCTCTAGTAAACAAAACAAATATAAAGAAAGAAAAACTTTTGGAATGATACTAAAGGGTCCACCAAGGCTTTCTTTTATAGGCTTGGTGGTAGTCAACAAAGTGACCCACTTGATATGGGACTTCATGTCTAACATGTACCTCTAATAAGGTTTGTGCATCTTTATGTGCTCCTTTTTTTTTTAACATTGTGCACTATTGTGAGGTCTGTGCATTGTTATGTTGTCTGCGGCTCTCCGATCTTCACCCTTGATGTTTTATTCTTCGTTTGTGCATTTGTTATGGGGTTTGAATATTCATATCACTGTGCTTATTTATTTATATTTTACTTGTGATGCTGTACTTCTGTTGTTTTCACAGATACTATGCTTAAAGAATGTTACATTAATTGTTTTCCGGTCTAGGAATGTTTGATAATGGCGTTTAATTTAAAGCCCCCGCGTGTTTGCTCCCCGCACCATCATTTTCTTTCTCTTATTTTTAAGTTTACTTTTTATCTTCTTGTTTTTGTATATAAATATAATAACAATGTTTCACGTGATTGTTATATTTGTATTTTATTGTTACTTTTTATTTATTTATTATCTTATTATCTAATGATTAAATTGAATACGTTTCGTTATCATGTTTTTATGTGTTCTGAAACTAATAAAAGAAGTTTAAAAAAATAATAAACCTGAATCAATATAATAAAATTCCAAAATATTTTCAAAAATGTTTCCTTTTCTAATAATAATAATCATAAAATTTGAAATTACAATCAAATAAAAACCTTCAATCATTTTACTAAAACAATAAATAAATAAATAAAAACAATACTAACCACAGTCTTTAATAGGGAAAGGATTAATTGACTATTACATTCTTTTAATCCTAGTGTTTAAGGATGCAAGTTGTGACAACTTGTGGTCTTCAAGTTCTTCACTAAAAAAAACAAAAACTATAAAATTATTATTTATAATAGGAAGAAGAAAATTAAAAGTCGAATAAACTCAAGTTTTACAATTTAGCTAAAAACGTTGTTAATAGCAAAAATCTTAAATAGAGAAAGGATTAATTAGATGTGACATCTTCTTAATCCTAAGATTTTAAGGCATAGCTATGACAGTTTAATAGTCTTAAAACTCTTTTTAAAACAAAAAATAAAATGTCAAACTAAAATTAAATTGTTATAAAATAAAATGTTAAATCAAGATTAAAATAACCAATTGATTGACTTGGGTGTACATGTCTATCAATTTTTTTATTGTAGGATGTATAAGCAATAACGGTTTAGAAATCCTAAATGTCAATAAAAAATAAAAAAAATATCAACACATAATATTTTCTACAAAAAATTACGTGAGTCTAGTTATCTATTAGACCGAGAGATACGTAGGAGTAGGGGACCATTCTTATCGATCTTAAAAACAATAAATTTAATCCTAATAAAACTAAGTTTTGGAATAATATTTTTTTTGTTGTAATTATTTGGGGTGTGACAAATATTTTAAAAATTACTAATAATTTGCTTAATTAATTAGAGGTAATCGTCTTTATGACGAACGTTATAGGATGTTAATACCTTTCCTATACATTATTGACTCTTGAACCCAAAATATGGTTTCGAAGATCATTTTTCTTCAAAGATTTTTTTAATATTTTTCATAAATAAATATTAGTGACAATTCCATGTGTTTTAAACTTTTTTCGTTGTTTGTTGCAATCCCGGTTGCGACAATCGGATTACTTTTCTTTCTTATATATACTCTTGGTTGCTTTGATATGGTTGTTTATTGAGAAAACTAGGTGTGAATAAACCCATTTTGATATACTGTGATTGTATATTTAGAAGTTTAAACCAACAAATATCTTTTACTTGAATGATTCTAAGGCTTTAAATACTTGAAAGGTGGTAGATGAGTTAGAACTTATATAACTGGAGAGGAAATAGTATGTTTATAGTGCTAATTAGGTAACTGGTGCTAAGAACCACTTTAACCATTCTATATATTAGCACTGATGAGAACTATGAAGTTAATAAACTCTGCATAAGAATGGATCTACAACTAGAATTAAAACATGTATACCTACCTAGTGCCTACAATAGATGGGCACTTGTAGGAATGGATCTAGAAATCTATTAAGGGGACTCAAAAAAATTAATAATAAATATTGAATTATAATAATTAAATACATTATATTGTTTATCTAAGGTGTGAACGTTGTTCTTTTTAAGCATATTTTTTACCATCTTCATAGTTAAAAATGATCTCTCAATTATAATAGTTGAAATAGGAAGAGACAATCCCAAATAAATTAAACGATCAATTAAATAATAAGTCAAATAATTTCTTAATAATTATATATTTTATTATAATAAATTTTGAAAAGAGAAAATAAAGTCATAAGACCGATAAATAATGATATATATATATATATATATATATATATATATATATATATATATATATATGCATGTATGTATGTATTTGGAGGAAATATATGTTTATAGTATTATATATAGTTCTGAAAAGAGAGGAAATATATAGTTGCACATGACTGCTAGATCCCCACATAAGATGCATTGATTTTTATTTTATTTTTATGACAATCTTAAATTACTACATGAGCAAGGTAGGAACATAAAGAAAGCAAGATATGGTGAACTATAAGCACCATATATTGTTGACAGTAATGTGATCACGGTGCTATAAACAATTTAATATTGTTCAAGATATAACAATACATAGCTCTCAAGAAGTCAAGGGGGAGGGGGCAAGTCATCCCCCTTGCATCCGTTTTGGGCACTTGTAGCATAAATATACTTGAGACTTAGATTTTGCAAGTCTATGTAATGGCTATTTTATTACTCTATCCTCTATTGACATGCATTTTATGAGAATTCTTTTGATGATTGTGCTTAGGGTATAATTTAATGTTTTTACTTAGATATACTAGAGTAATATTCAATTAAATAATGCAGTATCTGTTATATATATTGTATTAGGTTTATATTTTACTTTCTTCCTCTTCAACTCAAGCTAATCTTTTAATTTCTTAAATTTTCTACCATTTTATTTGCAGGACCTTCCAATTAAAAATAATATATATGGCATAATTACTCCGTTTATAGCAACGTTAAATAGTGTAAGGAAAGATGGGATATCAATAGTAAATAAGTACCAAAAGTTTAATGCCACATTCGGTTTGAACATAGGACGACCTAACATGAGGAAAATGAAGATAATATATGTTAAGGAACATAATCAACTCTCAATCAAGTTTACAACATATTAAGCATGTGTAAATCTGCATGCACTGAGTTAAAAAAAAAAATGAAAATGAAAACTAATAAGCTCTCAATAAAATTTATTCTAGTAAATTGTGAGTAATACATATGTAAAATTATAAAAAACAACAAAATATTATAGAACCACTTATCTTATTATGTAAACCAATAGATTCAATCATTCTATTAAAGAAACATATTTATGTTCTCCACCGACTATTGCATGGTAATATTAAAATTGAAGTTTTTTTATTTTTTTATAAACAACATGTATGTTTTACTGGAATCAATCATGCTTGAATCGGGTAAGACTACTACAGGTGACAAAACTCTTTTGAAGTATTTAACACAGTTGTATATACAAAACTTAAACTTGAAATCATTGATTAAACTGGATCAACCCATGTGGGCCAGGCCACGTTTGTTGTTAAAATGTGAGAAATGTTAAATTATTTATTTGGACTAGTTTTTTGCTCGAGAGTGAAGACAAATCATATTGTAAAGATTCTTAATCCAATATATACTTTTTTGGGTACATTCATATATGTACTTCTGAAATGTCTCAATCATCTTTATTTTTTGTTTCAATTATATTTTGATATTATAGTTACAAAGATAAATATTAAAGAAGTTTTGGCGGGAGCACTGAATCTCATCTTTACAAGATTAATAATATAGTAAGGATTATATTTTGGTATTATCTTATCTTAATATATATAAAGTAAGCTAGTCTCTAGTCTAGGTTTTTTTTTTGGTTGTCCTAAAAGTATCTTTTCGGTCTAAAATAAGAACAAAAATGACATTATGTAGTATTGTATTTATTAGGGTGTCAATTATGCAATGTGGTAGGCCCTGTTTGTAGAATAAACGGCACCCTATGCCTTGACACATGAGAATAGGAACAAATGAGAGGAAAAAAATAACCTGTTGTTTTATTGCACCTATTAGGCCATTGTCAGTCTCATTTTCTTAATCTCAATTCACAAGTTACTGACCCCAAAAAATATTTTATAGTGTGAATTTGCATGTTGCTTTATAATGATTTTCTTAAAAATATTAATTGTTAAAGGTTAATAAATATTTTTCTATTAAAATAAGAAATTTAATGCATTAATAACATTAATTACATGTTTCTAGAGAATAAATAATTATTATTTTTAAATAATAAAATTATTTCCAGAATTTTTGAACGCATTTCATTGATTTACTTAATGAATACTATATAATTACATGAGCCTGAATTTCATTATGTTGACACAAAGAAAATTGTATTATGTGCTTGTGCCACAAAGAATTTTATAGATAGTTATAAAAGGACTCTCGATAACTCAATCATGTAAAATATTATTCAAAATACAAACGCTATATCCGGGTGATATACAGCTGCATGTGAGCATTGGGTGGATGAGGGTGGGAGACCATAGACAGTCCGCAGCACAGTCAATATCAAGAAGGTGGAAAAAGCTAATCAGAATGCATAGGGAGATGGTGAATTATTGTATCGTGAATCTTATTCAACTTGAGCACATGCTTCGAAATCACACTAGGAATTAAATTAATTGACAGGCTAGGTACAAAATGAGTGGAGGACTAGATAGAGAGGAAGGGGGAGAATGGGACATGTAAGATTGAGTGCGAGAGAAAGATATATAGAATAAGAAAAAAGAGTTAAGGGTCCAGGACTTTTTTCTAAAAAAATTTAACCTAAAGAGTCTCTTCCACTTTTTTTTTTAATTTTAAATTAGCATTTTATATTAGAAATCGTAAGAAAAAATGTTTTTAATTTTTAAAAAAATTATAATAAGCCTTTTATGATGGTTTGCTACAGAAATGTCGATAAAAGTCATACTCTTTATTAGTGGTTTCACAACTAATCGTTAACAAATTAATAATTTAATTGTCATGTATTATTACTAGTATTTTAGCATGCATAATGCACGGGATAAATTTTTATTTTACATAAATAAAATTTATAATAAATAAATACTTTTGAATATATAATTTACATTATAATTAAAAGTTGTAATAGATAAATATTTTTGATCATATTAATTATATTTTAGATTTATGATAAATAATTTATATTATGATATAATATTATTTTTAACTATTGATAATTTATTTTAAAAAATATTGAAATTTAATTTATAAATAAAAAAATAAAAATTATAGATTAAATGATATGAGAGATTAAGAAAAAAAATTTAAAATGCTCTCGTTGAAGAAAAATAACTAAAACACTCACATTGAAGAATGGTTTCTAAAATGCTCTCATTTATGATAGTTATTCTAATTTATATAGAGAGATGATTGTCAAGTTTTTAACACCATTAACTAATCAAAATGACTTTCTGTCTAACTTTTAAGATAATTATTATAAAAGTAGACAAATTTACTATACATGACAATTTGTGATTAGATAACAGTATAAAAAATTTATTTTGTTTATATATTTTAATTAAATTCATAAAATTAAACCTCTATGTTTAATATATATCATAATAATTTGAGATATAATATATATCATAATAATTATATCATTTAAAATAATATGCGTTAAGAAAGCTCCTTTTATTCACTAGCTACGATCGGCCTAGTGGTGAGGAGTTTGGATTGTTTGCATGAGATCCTAAGTTCAAATGTATGAAAAAAAAACTAGTTTTTTGTTATATACAAACATTTTGAAATGAAATTATATGTCCCTCATTCTTGTTTTGTTCCTTTATCGTTTCAATAAAAAATGACAGGTGATTTTTTTTTTAAAATAACATATTTTCTTATTTATTACTTTCATTTTTACTGAAATATCATTTTTTTCTATTGAAGAAGTAGAAAAGGAAATAAAGAGAGAACCTGTAATTTGTCCACCCTATCAGTCCCCATATTTTTGTTTGCCGATTAGCATGTCCTTTTGCTTTGCAAATGAGGAGTGTTAAGAACACATATTTTTTAACACACTCTTTCTATTATACACCTTATGATTGATTGAAATTTATTAGAAACTACAAAATCATGAGAGAGTCATCAAATACGATGTGAGACCCACAAATTTTTGTAATTTTTAAAAAATTTCAACTAATAAAAAAAGATGTGTTTACAAGAGTGTATTGCTAGAATTTCTCTTTGCAAATTATGAGAAATGAACATTTTAGTGTCTATATATTTGGCAATTACATAGAAATCTACTATTGTTTCAAGAGTTTCCATTCACTAGGGAAGAGGACATGGGTAGTAATCCTCCGTCATTTTGGATGGAAATTTCTCCCATGCTTATTCCGTATTCGTAAGGTATCTGTTAATTAAGCAGTATTCACAAATTTTTCGAAGGAGGAAACATAGAAACAAGACTACCGGATCATTGAGTATAACGTCTGTTTACAATGGAAAGAACAGTTTTTCAAATACCCACTAAAAAATGTTGTTAAATTTATGTTTTGGTATAACAGTCGTGGGTGGACGATAAGATTGACTATGCATTCTTTGGATTAGGAGTGAAATAGAAAGGAAAGAAATAAGAAGGTAAGAAATAGGAGGGATAGAAATAAAATAAAAATATAGTGAAAAAGATTTGTTTAGATGAATAGAAATAAGAAGAAAGGAAGAAGAGAAATTTCTTTTCACTTGTTTGAATGAGTAAAAAAGAGACTGAAAATAAATAAATAAATTATATGAATAATATGTTTATACTAATTTAAAAAATTTAATTTTTAACTCCATTTTTTTGTAAACATAAAATTATTTATTATTTAAAAAAAATCATGTTATTAAAAATGATTTAATTTTTAAGAAATTAAAAAAATGAAAAAGAGAGAGATCATTTTCTTCTCATTTCATGCCAATTAAGGAGGAGGAGGAAAGTGTTTTGTGGTGGGTCCTATGAAAATAATTTCTCTCTTTCTTGTTTCTTCTATTAAACAAACAGTATAAATTTAATATTTTTATTTATTAAGGATATAATAGGACGTATAAGAGTGAGAGAGAAAGACAGAATTAGAAAGTTAAAGTAAAGGGTGGGGTATTTTTAAAGAAAAAGACTAAAAAGTCTCTCCCGCTATTTTTTTGAGCACCATTTCATTAGGTTTTCTTTTAGAAATGTTAGTAAAAGATTTTATTTTATTTTAAAAATATAAGCCTTTTATAACTGTTCGTTATAGAATTTTCAATAAAAGTCATACACTTTATTAGCAGTTCCATAACTAATCCCTAATAATTAATAAATTAAAACTTCTATGCGTAATATATATTATAATAATTTGAGATATGACAGTTAAATATTTTCTGTACTCAACCACTACTTGAATTGAAATTAAATGTCCTATATTCTTGTCTCCTTCCTTTATCGTTTCAATAGAAAAATGACAGGTATAATTGTTATTATTTTTTTAAAAGTATCTTTTCTTCTTATTTATTACCCTTATTTTTAGTGAAATATCAATTCCATTTCTGCACTCACTCTTTATAAGTACGCTTCCTTCCATCATACTTCGCACCCTAGATAGTAAAGTTACACTAATTTAAGATGGAAACGCCGCCCATCGACCTCCTTTATCTGTTGGCTTTCCTGATCTTGGCTTTCCTCTTGGCTGCTTTGATATGGATGTTATTTAACCAAAGAAGGTATGAACCCATTTTGATACTTTGATTCTATATTTAAAAGTTAAAACAAACAAATCTCTTCTACTTGATTGGTTCTGAGGCTTTAAGTTTCATTATTTTTTTGGATGGCTTTAAGTTACTTGAAATGTGGCAGATGAGCTAGAATTTAGATAATTAGAGAGGAAGTGCTAATTAGGTAATTGGTGCTATAAGAACCACTTTAATGATTTTGTTTACAGCTTAGCATCGCAAAGAACGATAGATTTAATAAACTCTGCATAAGTCTGGATCTACAACTTGAATTATAACCTGTATACCCACATCACACATAACAGATTGACACTTGTAGCATAAGGCTTGGTGGGATTATGCTTGAGACTGAAACCATGTATTAGGGAGGGATAGAGACTTATTATTTCATACTATCTAAACTCATATACTTTAAACTGAATAAATAAATAAAAAATACGCCTTTTCTAGTATTATGTATTGGTAATTTGAATGCATGGTTTTCTTTCTAGTGTAAACGTAGTCCATAAATAGGAAGCTAAGATTTATGACAATAAGTATATATAATGTTGATATATTAATTAATAAAGAATAAATGTACATGAAACGGTTAAGGGCATGTTTGACCCAACTTTACTTTTACTTATTTTTAAGTTAAAATTAAAAATAGTAGCCTAAAAATAAAAGTAGAAGTTGTTCATTAGTTTCTATTTGAGATAATACATCTGCAGGTCTCTGAACTTTTTGAGATTTTTAAATAGGTTCTTGAAGTATAAAAATTTGTAATTGACTTTCTAATCTTTTCCAATTTTTGTAATTAGGTCCCTAGAGTTAATGGTTCGTTTACAAACCATTAAATTACGCCCAGGGTTCTAATGACAAAAATTGAAAAATATTAGGGACCTAGTTAAAAAGAAAAAACTCAAAAATTATTTAATATAAAAATTTTGTGAATTAAAACTTTTTTATTTTGAAATGTAGGAAATAATATTTTCTAAAATAATTACATATAGAAAAAAAAGGAAAGTTATAACTCATTCTAAAAACTAGAGTTGTCAAAATTGGCCTAGCCTAATGACTTGGTAGGCCAAGTTAGGCTAGATTGGACTCTTTATTTTGAAGCCCAAAAAAAACAAGGTCAATTTGGCTTGGCTAGATGGGCCAAATGGGTTAGGCCAGGCTATAAAAATGTTAGCCCGAAAGTTATCAAGCTATTTGACTTAGTATTTTTTTTGTTTGTTCTTATAAAAAATATATAAATTTATGCACAAATAAATAAAATGAGTTAATTTGGCCTAGCCTATTAGGCCAAATAAACCAAAATATTTGTGGCCTATATGAAAATCAACCTAACCTATCCTGTTTTTCAAACATTGGTCTGTCGGTTGGTTCGGCTCGAGCAACCCATTTTGACAACTCTACTAAAAACACAGCTTTGTCCTTAAATGTCAGTTAATCTTTCCTATATAATTTGCTGTATATATGCATTATTGTTTAGGGTGACTTAGTGGTTCTTTTAAATTCTAGAACAAAGAGGAACCTTTGAAGCAGATTTGCAGGGTGCGCAAATTGCAGGACATGTCTCTCATTACTAAGTTTTATTTAGGAATAATACATCCGCAAATCCCTAAACTTTTTGGGTTTTTTTTAAATAAGTCTCTAAATTATAAAATTTGTAATCAAGTCCTTAATCTTTTCCAAATTTTGTAATTAAGTCCATGGGGTCAGGAGGAAATAAAGAATATTCTGTCAAAATTAACAGTTTGTAAATTCCAAGAACTTGATTACAAAATTGAAAAAGATTGGGGACTCAATTACAAATTTTTATAAGTTCAGGGACTTGCAAATGTATTATCCCTTTTTATTTTTTCCACTTAAAATCATCTTTTAAGATAAAAGTTGTTTGGAAAAAAATTGAAAAACTTTTATTTTGTTTTAAAAATATTATCTTGTCCAAAAAAAAAAGTACATTTATAAAAATAAAATATTAGTAAAATTATTTAATGATAATAAAAATATTAAAATCATATATTTAAAACTTATAATTTTTAAAAATGTCAAATTATTTTAATAATAATTTATTTTAATGTTGATTTGAAAATTACATATATATGTGTGTGTGTGTGTGTGTGTGTGTGTGTATTAATCAAAGAAATTTAAATATTGATTATAAATGATAAAATATTAATTTAACTTATTCTATATTATTGTTTAATACTATTGTTAAAGAAATAAAAAAAAAAAGAATTTCATTACAATCAAGCATTAATAAAAAAGCAAAGTAATAAAGAAAGCAACTTTGAGACCATGTTCAAGAAGGTACAGGGGGACCATGTAATTAAAAAATCTCCTAATAAATAATAAATAAAATATAAATATAAAATATAGGTATATGACAAAATATGAGTATCCAACAAAGGAATAAAAAAAGTAGCATAAAATATATGTATACAAGATTCAAAGTGAGGTCCTAGCATAAAAAAGTTCTGCCCAAGCTCCTCCAGTTAAAGCTCCTTATTTTTATGATTTTTATTGAAGAATAAGCCACTTATTTTTTAAGAGCTTTTATATAAAGAGTGTTTAGCCCAACTTATACTTTTAAGGAGAAGAAAAACTAGAAAAAAGCTAAGCAAAACACTACCTAAGTATATGGAATGAAGCATTGTACGAGATTGCAATTGTTGTCTTATGTGTTGATTAATTGTTAGATAGCATCCAAAAGGAGTGAATTGAATTATTTGTTGACATATTGACCTTATACTATCAAGCCTATGAGTTGTAGTCAATATTAATGCATTTTTTTTTTACTAATTTACTTAATAAATCCTACTTGATTGCATGAGAGCCTAAATTTGATTGTGTTGACAAAAGAACATTGTATTATTTGCTCATGATGTCGTTACCACCTTTGGGTGTTATATGGTGTGTGTAATCATGGTAAATTGATACCATGATTGAAATTAAGTTTTAATATCACATGTTGACCAAGCAAACATTTATATTTTTGAACTTCCACAAAGTAAAATAAGTTTGTTGTTTAAGTATGTAAAGATGTAGATAACAAAATAATAATCAATATATGTATAAGATTACATCACATTCTAAAATAGGAATAGAGGATATTTTGATTGGCATTCATGTCTTATTCATGCTAATAAATGGAATGGATCATCTCTTAGACTCATCTCTTCTACTTGGGGTACACTACTCTTTCTTTGGTTTAGGGTGTTTTTTTCTTTTTTACAAAGACTTTTTATTTATAGTAGTAACGAATGATTTCTAAATAACTTCTAAGATAAATACCGGCCAATTAATTGTTTCTTACATTTTTAAGTTACCTACTAATAGTAATTTCATTTTTATTATCAATCAATTTATTATGCGAACCACAAATTTAGATAATTTCAAGAAGCAAAAACGATAATTACAGCATGTCACAATGGGATTCAAAACTTTTGTCCCCTAATTATATGTTCAGTTCCTATCCACTGACAGAAATGACATATCATCTAAATATCCATATGATCAAGGGTAATATAGGAAAAGAGAAAAGTGTAAGAGGACATTTTAAATGACATGTCAAATTTTTATTGGCGAGATAGGATAGATAACACATTATTAGGTGACAGACAATTTCAATCCGTCAAAATGCCTTTGCTATATAAAGGCCAGAATAAAGTTGATTAGAATTTTATAATTAAGCACAAATGTAACCACCATATTCCCGAAACAGTTTTACGAAATTTCAGCCCGACATGGTATAGAATTTAACTAAGATAGTTACATTTCATCCACTACTGCTCTATTTGCTACTAATTTTCTTATAGAAATTTTAGCTTTTGTTTTTGTTCTCTAAATATGCTAGCCATCATAATTCATAGGGCAAGAAGCACAAATTTGAACATCAAATAGAAAACAGAAAATATTAAAGACAACAAGTCATGAATAGAAGGAGTGAAAGTATAAAAGAAGAAAGAGATGAATTCACTTTTTTTAAGACCAAGAACTTGAATCGAACAATTACATAACAAAGATCCTAGTTTTTCTTGTAAGTTGGAAATTAAGACGCGAGAGAAACAATTTTAGAAAACCCAAATCAAATGTCACATGTACATATATACATTCAAGTGAGATTTGTGGTACTCATCTTATTTCAACTATCAAGCTTCGATTACTTGAAAGAAGCCCCAACAATAAACTACCACCACTGGCCCCACTTACCACCATCCTAGCTATTATTGTTGCTTGCGCCACCACTATTCCTACCATTACTATTATCACCATCACCACCATCACTGATTATTGTCACTCACTACTACCACAACCATCGACTACCACCCATGTAGTCATTGTCATCATTGTTGTCCCCCTACATCATCACCACCATTGTCTGTCAATCGTTGTTACCCTCGCCACTACCACCTCATTGCATTGTCACTATTGCTATCGTCACTACCATGAAGTATTGTTTCCCATCCTTACAACTACTACTATCAATTGTGGTTGCTATCACTCTGTCACCACCGCAACCACCATCACCACCGATTGCCTCCACCACTTCTTTGCCCCACTGTCATCAATCGTCATCACTGTCAAGGAGACATAAAATCTTAATTAACACATTTCAATTGCATGCTGTACCACTGCCCACCGGGGTGCTTGATGAAGCTAGGGAGCCACATGCCCAAGAGTGAATTATAGATCAACTGATGAGACCATGATAGCAGCAAATTTGTAAGACAACAGGAACTATTTTCCGCTAGGAACTAATATTCAGATGTTTACAGATAAACAATGTGAATTCATCATCTTTCTATTACTCTAGTCTTTAGTCTTTCACTTAGATTATAGGCTCCAGAATTTGGAAAGTTTTGTGTGAAAACACATACCATTTAGTAATTTTAACCAATAAATTGGTCTCAACTCAACATTTACTAAATTTTTTATGCAGACTCGCCGGAGGTATACACGGCTCATTCGTCAATGAGGAGGAAGGCGTGCAAAAAATCACTGGGGAGGAGATCGACACTAGCGATGGGATTACCGACTCGTTCAAGAACAAAAGAAAAGGCAACCAAGATTTGAATGTCAAAAAAATTGTAGAGCATTCGCCTAGGGACCTCACAAACAGGTTTTCTTAGAAATATGTACTTTTCTGGATTGGTTTGAGTAGACTTTTACAAACAATGTGAACTAGTGTGTTTGATATGGTATTCTCTTATTTTTTGCATTTGAAAATGCCTGATAAATTTCCTGGGTGGCCCTGTTTTTATCAAACACAGACATGTGCATTATTGAATCAATATTGTTGGTCATTAACACTTGGAAAATTAAAATTTTAGAACACCTAAATTGAAATTAGGGCTTGAAACTAGTAAATACACGCTTTCCCTGTCTCCAACCATTCACCATTTGATTCTTGCTTGACACACTTCCCTGCCTTGTCCAGTGAGGTTTTGCCATCATCTTGATGAGGTAATTGTTTTTTCTATCTTAACTACACAAAAAAAAATAAACCATTTTTTTTTCTAATTTTGTTGAGTTAGTCATCTAACAAATTAATCCTTGCAAATTGTATTTTAAATAAATACCGGTTCTAAATCCGATTTGCATATATGACTAATTCAATGGTGAAGTCTTTTCAAGTCCTAGATTAGTTTGTTTTCTTTCCAGGAGGGCAATGGAGATGCTAGAAGGTAAAATTAGAGAATTAATCTATGATTTGAATACTTCATTGAAAGAGAAATCATCCTCCAAAGAAAATCTTACCACAACTCCTTATTTTATATAAAAAAAACAAGAATTTGATATTTTAAGTGCTAAAGAATTTCAAATCCTCGAAGAGTAGCTTTAAGTCTGCAAAAAGTACAGAAAGTCCCATAGAATACACATTCTCTAATCCAAGATCTCCATCTCTCACAAAAACTCAATATACGTATCATAGAATATATTGTATAAGAAAGTCCAATTTACAGAGTCAAGTCTTTTCAAGATTAACCTTGCAAATAAAGCACTGCTTCAGTCTCCTGTACTTCTTTGAACTACTGCCTTAGTGTCTCCTACTTCTTTGAACTAAGTTCACTAATTCATTGATCAAAAGCACGCCATCTAGAATATGTTGGTTTGACAAGACTATTTAAAAGGAGGAAATTACAAACTTCATAACCTTTTTTAAACAATTGGCCAGAATTTTAGTCTCTCACTCTTTCTTCTCTCTCTCTGTATACATGAAACCCATTTAGACATATGATTTAGGCTTAATTGTACATTTTGCCACTCATTTTTTATATTTTTGCGAATTTGTCACCTAACTATTTTAATTGTATATTTTACCATTCAACTTTTAAAAATTCTCACATTTTGCCACTCAATTATTTTGCTTACATATTTTGTCACCTAACTTTGAAAATTCCGCGCATTTTGCTACCCCCATTAGTTGACCACTAATGTGATAATTTTGATTGCTGACATGACAGGTTGATTGCTTATGTGGCAAGTTAATTGCTAATTGCCACGTCAGTTATCAAAATTGTCATGTCAAAATTAAGGGAGTGACAAAATAAGCAAAATTTTAAAAGTTGGATAGTAAAATGTGCAACTAAAATAGTTGTGGCAAAATGTGAGAAATTTTGAAAGTTGGATGGCAAAATATGCATTGCGCTAAGTTACTAAAACTTTCAGATTATGACATCATCTTTATTTTAAGTGCCAAACCAGCCAATGCAGCAGTAGCTCGAGTGGGACAGCGGGGAAGGGTGGCATTGGCAATCCAGAACAACACAACTTTTGGAATTTTATCAATTATCTTATCATATGCATTCAGTTTATTGCAAACTTATTTAACGGAAGAAAAAACTGGACTGGCCATGAAGGTAAAAAAGATTGAGGCCTTAGTTAAGGGCACGTGATATGCGCAGAAGCACGCCAATGATTTTGAAGTAATCTCTATTATTTGAACTCTAGAATATAATGGGAACTAAGCGTGAAACACTTTCTTTTCTTTTTTCTCTTTCTAGTCATTTTGTCTATATGCTTGCGATAAAAATCTTCAGTTATTCAGAAAATTTAATCTTTGTTGTTATTGTTAATATTGTTATTTTAGACAACTATGAAGTCCCTAAATCATGTTTTGAGTGTAAGAGCCCTCTTTCCTCCATCTCTTCTTCTCATGATTTTTTTCAAGGTAAGGAGGAGGGGGGAGAATTAAAATGTTATGAGTTTTAAGGGGTGAAATAGGCTAGAGTGAGGTTTCTATAAACTATGACATGTTATTGATATTTTGGATTAAATGAATGATGGGATGATTTTTAAATATGTTTGGCTATATAGAACTTAGGTGGCCTTGTGTGTTTGCTGAGTTATATATATATATATATATATATATATATATATATATATATATATATATATATATATATATATATATATATATGTATGTATATTTGATTTTATTTTTTATCACGAGAGTATGTGAAAATCTTGGTGGCTTGATGCTTGATATGGATAGAGAATTATTTTCTTGAGATGCTGTAATTTCGTACTGTTGTGGAAATTTTCTGACTGTCGCAATAGAGTTTTGAGTTGAAAATTTGTGTGAAGTTTCATTTATATGTTTGCAGCTTGCTTGTAAAAGTTTATTGTTTAATTTAATTTAGTTGATTTATGGTGATTTTTGCAAGTAGTGTGTTCATATTTGACATTATTGGAAAAGTTTCATAAGAGTTGGTTTTTAATTCCATAAGAGTTTTTGGCCTATATTACATTACTTTAATTAATATTAAAGATATTTCAAATTATTATGATATATACTAAACATAGAGGCTTTAATTTATTAGTAATTAGTTATGATAGCACTAATAAATAGTATGACTTTTATTGACAATTCTATAAACAATCATTATAAATTTTTCAAAAAAATAAGAAAATCTTTTATTAACATTTCTAAAGGACATATAATTTCAATTCAAGCAAAGATTGAGTACAGAAATCATGCTTGTATAATGCACCACTATATACAAAAGGGAGCTTTCTTAACACATTTTTGTGCTGATATACCTCAAATTATGATGATATATATTAAACGTAAAGGCTTTAATTTATTATTGATTAGTTATGAAAGCGCTAATAAAATGTGTGACTTTTATTGACAATTCTATAAACAACCACTATAAAAGGCTTATATTTTCAAAAAATTAACAAAATCTTTAATTAACATTTCTAAAGGAAAACCTAATAAAATGGTGCTTTAAAAGATAGTGGAAGAGATGCTTTTGCTTTTTTTAAAAAAAAAAAAAAACACCCTTTACTATTACTTTCTAAATTCTTGATATTTGTTGCTTTGTCTCCCTCTCTCATCCATGTAATATGTTTATAGTTGTATATATCATAAAAATATACTCCCTCCATCTAATTTTGTTTGAGGTTTTGGCAAAAAAAATTTGTCCTATTTTGATTGTCATTTTATAATATCATTAAAATATTAAAAAAATTTCTTATTATACCCTTAACTATTTATTGTGGAGTAAGAAAAAAAAAAGAAATACAAATAAAAAAGAATCTAATTAAAATAAAAGATAACGAATTACTATCTCTTAAGGACCCATTTGGTAGCCAGGTCATGATAGGATAGGATAGGATAATTATCTTATTTTGTTGTAATCTGTTGTTTGTTGTTTCAACAAGATATCATAACGTTATCTTACCTTTTATCATATCATGTTGCTGCTCAAGTGTATTTCTTATCCTGGGAAGAGAGCTGGGTTAAGAAATAATAGGATAGGATAAACTCTCCCCCTCCTCTCTCTCTCTCTCAATATATATGTAATATGTTAAATATTATAATAAATATTATATATAATTATTTATAAATAGATATAACATTATTATGAAAAATATATATAAGATTTATATATATATATATATATATATATATATATATATATATATATATATATTATGATGATATATATTATAATATATATATATATATATAATACTATATATTATATTTATTATATATATATATATATATATATATTATATTTATAATAATTTTGACATGTAAATTTAAAGTATATTATTAATTAAAATATTAATAAATATTTTTTAAAGAAAAATATGTAAATAATAATTATAATTTCAAAATCTTATATATGTATATATATATTTTATAATTTTAAGAAAAGTAACTACATAAATAAAAAATAGTATTTTATATTTAGTTAAAATTATATTTTTCATGAAAATTAAAAAATTAAATTAAAAGTTACTTTGTAGAAAATTATACGTAATTTTAACAAAATAGTAATTTTTTCAGTTGAACATGTTTTATATTTTATCCTATAATTATTTTGTTTGTTATTTAATACACACCAAAAATTAGATAAAATTATAACTTATCTTGTTCTTATCCTATTGTCATATTCTATCCTATTATATCATATCTTGACTACCAAACAGGCCCTAAGTGGTTCAATAAAAAGAGACAAATGTTTGCAACAAACTCTTAATATTCTCTTTAAAACATAATTTTTATTATTGGTTGAGTTTATTAAAAATTATAAAATTATGTGAGTTGCATTTTTATTTAATAAATTCTCACTCATAATTTTATAAATTCTAATAAATTTTAAATAATAGTAAAAACTGTGTTAAACAGTGATAAAACCTTGTGGGCATAACTGCCCCATAACCCTTACTAGTAAGATAGAAAATATATTACTAACCGAAATCAAAATAACTTGTGTCAATTAAATAACATATTAAACTGATTAATCTAAAACCTTTAATCAAGTAACATATGATTTCACGTAAACTATCTAAATTTTTCATGTCTATAGCGCAGTTGCAGAAGCTTTGAGGTATGCATATGTAGATCTTCTCATCTTAATTAACAAGATAATGTTATATTAAAAAAATGAAAGCGGAAATTAATAAATTTTATATACATTGTGAAATATTTTTATTATTATAATTATTTTTAATTTTCAAGTATGATAGAAATTGTGGAAGCAAAACCCTAGCTTCTCCCGCTCCTTGTCATCCTCGTAAATCTATTTTTCTCTTCCTTTTTTTTTTTTTCGTTATCTGCTTTTTTTTTTTTGGTGAATATCTGCTTCATGTTTGGTCGATCCACACTCATAGCATCATCGAATGCCAGATTTAATTGGTGGCACTCTGTTGCACAACATCCTCAGTCCCCACGACGGAATATAGAACACCAAAGATAGCCAATAACACTCGGAAACATTGCAGTAGTACGGCCCCACGAACAATCAATTAATTGATACCTAGCAAAGCTCTGCATATATGCATAAATATCTCCCGCACACCGATTTACACTAATATTTTCGACTGGATATGCGAATTAACTACAAGGCTTTTTTTTTTGGTAGACAAAGCTAAATATCTTCAGTCAAATAGCTTTTCCTAAAATTTTTAGTTTAAGGGATAATAGATACACAGAATAAGTCAATTAATTCTAAAGTGTTTAAATATTTCGTTGGAATAATTTCTTTCCTTGAAGAGAAAAACTCTACGGAAAAAACGATTTGGCTATATAGTTATTTTCTACTTTTAAGAGAAAATAGGGAATGCACTGATAGTGTAAAAACTTTTACATCATCAATCAATAAAAAATTACCGTTATTGTAACTTTTAAGATAATTATTATAAAAGTCAACAAACTTACCATGCATGGTGGTTTGTGATTGGATGATACTGTTATCCAATCACAAACCAACATATATGGTAAATTTGTTGACTTTAATAATAACTACCTTACAAGTCATACCAAACATAATATTTAATTGGCTAACAGTGTAAAAACATTTATATTGACAATACATATCTATTAAACTCTTTTTAAAAAAATCTAGTCTTTTTAATTTAAAATTAAACAGATTCACTACAAGAAAAACATAAATCAGTGTTAGCCCAAAGTCGACGCTAATCATCAAAAGTCGACTCTAATTATTTTTGTGTCGGCCAAGCAACGTCCTCATGGCTATCGCTAAGATGGTTGACACAAATGTGTTTGTGTGGACCATAAGAAGTCATCGCTTATTAGTGGCCAACACTAAAAATAAAAGTCAACACAAAAAAAAACTCCACCACTGTTGTGGCGGCTTTGTTCCTATTCTTCCTCTTGCTCCTTTTTTCTTCCCTTTTTTTTTTCTTCTCTCCCACTCCTTAGCCAGCTTGTTGTTGCATGTGCTCCCGCTCCTTGTCACCCAACCCTCAGCCATCGACCACGTGTTGATCGCAGTCTCCTCTATCTTTGTGGTGACGACATCGCAATTGCAACCGGAACCCTCCTGTTTGTTTTAGACTCCCAATACACCATTCACGTTTAGCGACCTCTCCCCCATCTGGCAGCCTCCGCAAATTGCACTACTGTATCACCATCCCCAACAAATGCAACATCTTCTTCACATCAAACAGGTAAAAGCTCTCAAATCAACACTATCGACACGAAGGGGGCTTCGTCATGTCAGAGGTTTGGGCATTGTCGGCCACGCCACCACGCCATTATTGGAAAAAAAAAATATGTTGTAGATTTTGGGGTCTTTAGAGAGTAGGAAAGAAAGTGAGAGGGAAGAAAGAAAAGGGAGAGGAAGAGAATTGGGGGGGAGGGGGGGGAGGGGGGGAAGAAGTTGGGAACTTCAAATTTAAGTTTCAAATTGATGAAGGAGGAGAGGGAGGTGGGAGAAGTGATTCATTTTCACGCTCAAATGAAAAACTAGTGTCAGCCAAGCCGACGCTAATACTAGCGCTGATAAGTGTCGGCTTAGCTAACTCTAATAGTAAAATATAATTATTTTTTGAAAATTATTAATTAAAGTTGGTCTAGCCGACACTAATAATTTTCGTTTTTAAAAAAATATTAATAGTGTTAACTATGGTTGACACAAACTAATTTAAATAAATAAATAAATAAAATGTTAGTATTGGTTTAGTGTTGATTGGCCAACGCTATTTAACATCGATGTTAAGGCTGACACTAATTGGTTGACGCTAATTTATAGCTTTCTTGTAGTGATTTAGTTTCATTATTAACTTTATTTTACTTAAAACCCTTAAATCTTATTTTCAATTTAAATAGTTAGAGATTTATTATGGACAAATTTTGATCTATGCAACACACATGACAAATGTTTATTTTTATAACTAAAATTTATAATAAATAAATATTTTAAACATATAATTATACTTTAGATATATAATAAATAATTTATATTGTGATACAAGATTATTTTTAATTATTGATATTTTTTTTTAAAATATTAAATTCAATTTATAAATAACAATGTAAAGTTAACACCCCTAATAATATATATCTAAAAATTATTAATATTGTGTCGGGCGATAGTGACATATGTCATATCCTTAAAAATGTAGGATGTGTTTGGTAAGATGGAAAAAATATGTGAGAAATGTGTTGGATGGAAATAGAAAAGAAAGAAATAAAGTGAATGGAAACAAGGAAGATAGAATTAGAATGAATAGAAATAGGTGAGAAATTGGGTGAAAATAAAATTTGTGGTTTGAGGGAAATAAAGAAGAAATAGAAAAAAGAATAAAAAAAAATTATATGATAATCAATTATTTTCCTAAACACTTGATTGTTTTTGCATTGAAAATCGATTTTTTTACATTGAAAATCAACTATGTGTGTTGAAAATCGATTTTTTTTAACATAACAATAGTCGTAACATATATGTGTGTTGAAAGTTGATTTTTCAATTTTCTCTAGGTACTTGTTGAGTTACTTTCATTTGTAACATAATAGCACTTAAAACAATCAAAACAATCAGTTATCACTAATGGGATTAAAATTTCCACACCATTTCTCACTTTTTGCAGAAATTTTTTGACATGGGACCATCAACTTTTTTTTTCTCTCTTCACTATTTCATCTCAACCAAATAACTCAAATTTTTAATATCTCCTCTATTTCCATCTTCTTATGTCAATTTCTCACCTAATTCACCTCTACCAAACAAAATGGGAGTGACTTTTTTCCCATCATGATTAATAAATACATCAAGCTAGAAAATAAAATTACAAACTTCCTAAAGCTGGTCATATCTAATAAGAATAAAGTTGTACTTGTGTAGAAGTAAAGTAGCAAAGAGTTACCACATCACTTGAACGTGGATAAATCCTGCTAAACTTTTGGTATGCCACATTGATCACAATCATCGCCAAGGGGGATGCTTCTTCGTTGTTGTCGAGACTTGACAGTTGGTCATTCATTACTCTAGGAGAAACAAAACACTTAGGAGGTAAGAATCTTTCTACTAGAAGTGGGTAGACAATTATAGAATTTGCATATTAAAAATAATTAATTCTAAACATGGAATTACAACAGGTAAAGCAGTTCAATTTAGATCATATAAATTTTCTTTATTAAGTTGTATTGCCATCATACCCTTTTTCTTACTTCTACATTTTCACAATACCAGTTTCTTGACTTTATTAAGACTTTAATTAACTCAATATCTATATAAACAAGTCTTCTCTTTCATCTTTGTTTATATCTTCCTTTATCTCTCTTTATATTCTTACCTACACTGGATTATTATTACTATTTTTTGTGTTTGAAATAAAGAAAACCTAGGGCCAACTAAAAGCCTCTAGGAAAACTAATACAAGCTAGATCCACTCTCAACGTGTTACAAACAAAATCTGCCACTACATTAAAGATATAACTTTGTGTAGGTAATTGCACCCATGCATAGCTAAACTATTAGCCACCTAGTATGCCTCTGTAGCACATGAACCTAAACGATACTCCCTTGTTGTTAATGAAAATTGTGAATCCCCTTAACCAAGTTATAGCAAGGGTGTCATTGACAACAACCTTTAGTCAAAAGACTTATTGTAGCTTTAGAGTTTGAGTACTCTTTGATTTTGTGAAACCCTCTCCCCATGTTAACTTGAGTCCATGTAATACACCCCATAACTCTACGGCTAAAATTGAGCACACACCTAGCTTTGCTGAGAAGCCACATAGAAAGACCTCTGTCATCCCTTAGAACACCACTGTAAAAAGCCAGACCTCTTGTGTTTGAAATTGATCCATTGCAATTCAAAGCAACCTCCCCTGGTCATGAGGAATCCACCTAATTACCTCCATTAAATTATTTGATACAATTTATTATGCAATATTCACTTTTCTATCTTTTTAAATTATATATATATGTATGGGAATTTACTAACGTGCACACAATTGTTTTTTAGATGAAGTATATTAGCAAGTTATAACTACAATGTATCTTAAAATAAACCTAAGATATAACTTGCTAACATACTCTAACTAAAAATATAAATATGTGTATGTTAGCAAATGCTTGTAGGGTTTGTTAATGTGCTACACTTGTTTTTTAGTTGAAGTATGTTAACAATATATAACTACAATGTATCTTAAAATATACTTACGGTATAACTTACTAATGTACTTCACCTAAAAAATAAATATGTGATATATATATATATATATATATATATATATATTCCCATTATGACTCTTCAAATTTTCATTGGATAGGTGTTATTTAACATTTAGTTATATGATCAACTTAATAGTCCTAACTTTTCCACTTGCAGGCCTACACGGTGGCAATACAACCAAAAATTCGTTTTGGCAAAGTTATTTACACCCATCCTCCTTTTTATTCTTTATACCCCCAATTTTTTTTAGACTTTTTGAAATACCAAAATAACTCCCACTTTCACCCCCACTTTCCTCCCCTCCCTGCACCCTTCTCCTTCTTTCTATCACCTTCACCCTTCTCTCCCACCTTCACGTCTCATTTTTTTTTCTTTATTTTCTTCTCTTCAAGGTCATTTTGGACTATCTTGATTTTTTTTTCACTTTTCACCAATGTTTTTAAAATTGAATTGGTCATTAAAGGTGAATTAGCCTAAGGTAACCTCTATTCCCTTTTAGGATACAAAGATGTGTCTAATTGAATTGACCTATACTTTCGTGGTAACTATGTTCAATGAAACCTATTAAATTCTTTGTTAATTCATTTAGCTCTTGACGGATTAAACCTACTTTCGGGGTTTAATGCCTAAGTTCATTCTCTGTGGTTTCGACAATTAGGTTCACCTTTTAGTCCTTCCCTAATCGTCTAAAGTTATGAAAAACTGTAGTAAATAGCTTCGCATATATAAAATCAATAGAGAAAAGAATCAAGAAGAGAAACTAAAAGAACATAAAGATAATTTAATTAAACATCAATAGTTGTCAAGGGCTAGGCCACAATCCTAAAAAAGAACTACGAAGATATAATCATAGGGAAAACAAATTAAGAAAGAATATTCAAACCCTAAAGGATGAAGGAAAAGAAGAAGAAGACGATTGTCTCACTCCTAAGCTGTCACCCCCTATAGGGTTCGGTGCTTTTTTCATAAGCCTAAATGGTTTATTTATATTTAGGATTACAAAAAGGTCCAAGCCCAAAGCAATTAAAAACATAAAAACTAATGAAAAGTTACGTTAGTCACTTGCCATGCCCGTGGCGTTTACCACGGTCTGCCCATGGTGCTTTTTGGTAACCTTCGTAGTGTCCTCCTGGAATTTACCACCACTATGGTGCTTATCTTTGTGTGCCCGTGGTGTTTTCTGATGCTCTTCCTGAAATTTGCCACACCTGTGGCAATCGCCACCCCAAGCCTGTGGCGTTTTCTGGTTGCGGGATTCACTTCTTTTCTTTATTTTTCTTTAAGTATAGATGCTTGTGATCCCTTCCTTGCTTGAGTAAGGTTTCAACAAACTCTCCATTGCTCTTCCTTGGTTTTGAATCACTCCAACTCTAGATGTTTAAGCTCCAGAAACTTTCCTAAAATCTACAAACAAACACAAAAACACACCTTAAGTGTTCTAAGTGATCAAACTAAGGAAATTACTACTAAAACTACTCCTAATAAGCTAAAATGCAAGCAAACCTACATAGATTAAAATACAAATTATGGTATAAAATGCTACGTATCATTTATAAACCTCCATGAGTTCCTACTTAAGCATCTAACCAACACATACTCACCCACAGCAACCTCACTCATACAAATTCTCTCAACAATTGATCGCTTCCTCATGCAATTTAATTCTCTCTTTCTCTCAAATCCTTTCTTTCACATCTTACCTTAAAACTCACACTCTCATTTTCCTAAACAACTCACTACACCTTTGATACTCTCAGGCATAACACCTCACAAGTCATAAATCATGTATATGCCAAGAAGCTTCGATCCTCTATAAAGCCATAGTAATGCATCAGTGGGCCATCACTTAGCTAATCTCCCAAACTTGAGTGCATCTAGCTCTCATTTTCCTAACTCATCATTCGGCTAGTTTATCCACCAAACCAGCAACAAGCCATGTTGTTTATATACACTAATATTCAAACACTTACACACATTCCAACCGAAAGAAAAAACCATGAACCACTCCTTCCTCAAACCCAAGTACTACCTCACATGCCCCATTAACGAACCAGCTCCTACAGCATCAACCCGTTGTAGAACACACACCAACATCTTATCTCACAGCAACAAGCACCAAGCTAGCAGACAGCAGTATCTGTGTGTACACAACTAGCAGCAACATCTATGACTAGCAGCTGCACAATGTCTCTCCCAAGTCTGCATCAGCTCATTCTATTCTACCTCAGCTTGCGCTTCTTTTACCCTATTGTGTTGTAAGGTACTAGAGTGACAGAATAATATCATGCAGCTAAAATAAGAGATGAGAAAAAAACCAACAAATGGGTGGGTGAGAAAAGGAAATTTCTCAGTGTGGAAGAAATTACTACACTTCTCTCTAAACACTTAGAGAGAACATTAACACTCTCTCTAGAAAATAGAAGAATACCACTATTAAGAAAATCTTCCAAGAAAACCTAATTTTCTCTATGACTTTTTCTCTTAGTAAACAAAACAAATATAAAAGAAAGAAAAAACTTTTGGGATGATATTAGAGGGCCCACCAAGGCTTTATTTTTTAGGCTTGGTGGGGTAGCCAACAAAGTGACCCACCCAATGTGGGACTTCACCTCTAACAATTCTCCCACTTGAAGATTTGATTGAGTCAATTGTATCTTCACACCACTCTTTCTTCCTTGCCATTCCTTGTTGCTTACATTTCTAATAGGTCATAGGAAGATTGACACCATAAAAGTTTGTCAGTGTTAACTAACTTTGTCATAACATCTGCTAGGTTGTCTTTGGTATGAATTTTCTACATATCCACACTTCCTTCCTCTACTACTTCTCAAACAAAGTGGTATTGAACACCTATGTGTTTTGTCCTGGAATGAAAGGCCGGATTCTTTACAATGTGCAAGGCACTCTGACTGTCACAATACACAGAAATCTTTTGCTGCTTGTGCCCAAGTTCTTTCATTAGCCTTTAAATCCAAATAGCTTCCTTGCATGCTTGAGTAGCTGCCATATATTCAACTTTTGTCATAGATTAAGCTACAACAGTCTATAATTTGGATACTAGCTTACCGCTTCTCTTACAAGTGTAAACACGCAGCAAGTAGTAGATTTTCTTTTATCAAGATCACTTGCAAAATTTGAATCAACATAACCCTTGACAATAAATTCCAATCCTTCAAAACATAATGCAACACCTGAGGTTCCTTTGATGTATCTAAGGATCCTTTTAACAACATTCCAATGCTCTCTACCAGGATCTGCCATAAATCTGCTAACCGCTCCCATTGCTTTCGCAATGTCTGGTCTTGTACATATTATGGCATACATAAGGCTTTCCACCACCGATGCATATGATACTCGAGACTTTTCCATCCTCCCCGCTTCATTGCTAGGGCTCATACTTGAGGATAATTTATAATTGATAGGAAGTGAGGTTGAAATTAGCTTACAGTCTTGCATGTTGAAGCGCTGCAAGACCTTCTGTAAGCAATTCTTTTGAAAGCGAAATCTTCCTATCTTCTCTGTCTTGGTAAATTTGCATTCCTAAAATCTTGTTTGCTGGTCCTAAATCCTTTATATTAAACTCCCTAGCCAACTGTGCCTTTAATTCTTGGATTTGATCTTTACTAGGGCCTACCACCAACATGTCATCCACATACAACAACAAAATGATGAAATCATTATCATTAAACCTATTGTAGTACATAATGGTCTAAACTTAGTCTCTTGTAACCAAGGCTAATAATGAAGAAATCATATCTCTTGTACCAACACCTTGGCACCTGCTTTAGACCGTACAGAGATTTGGTTAATCTATAAACCAAGTTTTCTTTTCCTTATTCTTTAAAGCCTTCTGGTTGGAGAATATATATTTCCTCTTCAAGTTCTCCATGGAGAAAAGGAGTCTTTACATCTAGTTGCTCAACATGTAAATCAAATGTAGCACACATAGCCAAAATAACTCTGATAGTGGTTAGTCTGACAACCGGCGAGAATATCTCGTTAAAGTCAATACCTTTTTTCTGAGCATATCATTTGACCACCAATCTTGCATGAAATCGCTCCACTCGATCATTGCCATCTCGTTTGATCTTGTATACCCATTTGTTTCCGATGTCTTTCCAACCTTTTGGAAGTTCAACAATTTCCTATGTTTTATTTCTATGCAAGGCTTCCATTTCTTCGTGCATTGCTACAATCCATTGAGAAGCATCTGAACTCCTCAAAGCCTCTTGAAAGGTTGATGGTTCTCCTTCTTCAGTTAGAAGACAGTACGCATCATGGCGTGCTATAACATAGTTTGAGTACTAAGATGGTTTCCTTATCTGATGTGTTGTTCGTTGAACATTTCCTCCATCATTGACCTCATCTGGTCCTTGTTCTCCATGCTCTGGTTCTGCTTTAGAAGAATCATATTCTTTAGACTTTTCCTTTATTTGCACTAAAGTAGTCTCTAAAGAAGCGCCGTCATTTTTCTCCTCACTTTTCAATTCATTTTTTGCAAAGACTACATCCCTACTAACAATAACCTTATGGGTAGTGGGATCCCACAGATGGTACCCCTTAACATTGTTAGCATAACCCAAGAATATACATTTCCTAGATTTTGGATCCAGTTTTGTTCTTTCTTAGGAGTTGTATATCATATACACAGGACATCCAAACCCATGTAAGAAAGAATAATCAGCTAGTTTTCCTTTCCACATCTCCGTCGGTGTCTTTAAACCAATTGTTATCGATGGTGATCGATTTATTACGTAACAAACGGTTTTAACTGCTTCTACTCAGAAAGATTTGGCCACTACCGCTATTCTCAGCATATCTCTTGTTATATCTAGGAGAGTTATATTCATTCGCTCTGCCATGCCATTTTGCTAAAGTGTATCGTTGGAACCAAAAACGTAGAAGCGTCTAAACCCTCAAAATTTTGAAGATAACAAACTTATTAATGTTCAAGTTTGTGCTTAAAGACTAACCTTGTCATAGCAAAAGAAGACCGTCCAATAGATGTGCTAAACGAAGACCATCCGATGGACATGCTTAAAAGAAAACTGTCTAGAAGACTCGCTTTAAAGGACCGTCCAGTGAACAACTTAAGATGACCATCCGAAGAACTAATTCAAATATCTGATGCAAGCTTCCAACGACAAATATTCAAACGACTAAGTTTTATTTGAACGTCCAACTAATTTATTCTAGTTTTTCCTCAAAACTAACATATTACCACTCTTGTGATCTAACGTTCAAATTGTTTGAAGCATTAAATATTATCATAATCATTTCAGTGCAAAAGCGCAGCAAAACAAATAAAGCAAGTCAACTTATCAAGCTGCTAAGACGAATGAAGAATGTTCAGAAAAGCAGACTGCTAGCACAGTCCTGCATCTTCCATTTTGGTGCAAGTCTAAAAGCTGTTACGCCTGATCTCTCTGAAAGGATAGTTTGCACGCCCTTCCTTGCATAACGAAGTCAAGTCTTCTACAACGGATCTTTTTCAAGAAGACTATATATATGCATCAAGGAAGAAGCAATACACAAAGAGCGACAACGAAGAGAACTGTGATACGAGCCTTGTGTGAAAATCTTAGCAAATCTTCTGTATATTTGATAGAAGCGTCCATTGGACCATAGTAAAAATCTTGTAAAGATTTTCAGAGTGTTTTGAGCTTTATCGTTTAAATCCTCACTACGTGAGTTGATAACTTTGTAAAAACACTTGTCTGTATTGTGAAAGCCTGGAAAAGCTTAGTGAAAAAGAATACTTGGGTTGAGCGATCTAGGGTGATTGCGTTGTAAAGCCTGAAGAGGCCACGAACAATACTTGTAACCTAAGGTTGATTAGTAAACACCTTCTGGGTGAAGGGACTGGATGTAGCTCAGATTGAGTGAACTAGTATAAAAACTTTCTGTGTTATCTTTCTCTCCATCCCTAAGCTTGACAACGTTTTTCATACTTATTTACCTTGTTTCGAAAAAGTTTTTTAAACGCACAATTCAACCCCCTTCTTATGTGCTTTTTCTATTTCATGTATGTGGAATTAAGAATTGTCTTGAAATACCATCTTGCTTGTAAAATGTCAGAAAGTCACCATCTACATATTCTCCTCCATTATCTGTCCTTTAGCACTTAATTCTTTTGTCAGTTTCAAGCTCCACTTGTGCTTTGAACTCCTTGAATACTAGAAATACATTTGACTTCTTCTTGATTGGGTATACCCATAATCTCCTGGAGAAATCATCAATGAATAAAACAAAATACTTTGCTCCTCTTATGGATATTTTTGGTGATTCCCAAACATCAGAATGGATCAAGTCAAGTATGTGTTTGCTTCTTGTAGTTACTTCAGCAAACTTTAATCTATGCTGCTTGCTTATCACATAATGCTCACAAAAAGCTAAATTCATCATTTTGAGCCCGAGCATGAGATTACGTTCCACAAGAACTTTTAGGCCTTTCTGTGACATATGACCAAGTTTATGACACCACATCATTGTTGCTTCTTCTTGGCTTGTTGCTGCAATTGAAGCATCTGCTTCTTGCAACATATCTCCCAAAAAGCATGTATAGATTAGCTGTGATCTTCTCTGCTTTCATCACTACAAGATTGCCTTTCACTACTTTTAAGATCCCACCTTCTATATAGATCTTGCACCTGAGGTCATCCAATTACCAATGGACAATAAGTTCCTCTTCAAGCCCTTCACATGTTGTACCCCTTGAATTGTGCGAACCATACCATCATACATTTTCAATTTGACAGTACCAACTCCAACAATTTCTAAGGCATGATCATTTTCCTTGAACACGGATCCTTCTGAGATAGGCTCATGTGAACATCCAATTTTATCCGGATAATTGTAGCTTAAAATAAATAAATAAGCAAATAATAATAATAATAATAATAATTGGGTTAAGTATGTTTATCTTTTATTCTTGTTGGGCTAGAAGTGTCCTGGTCCGTAGGTAATTTTCTTGTTAAATTAAAAGTTTTAAGCCCATGACCATACATATTCATTCATAATGGTACTTCAATTCTAGAAGAGTCCACCATCAACAATCCCAATTGAAGCTTACACTGGCCTATAAATAAGGAAAAAAGGTAGAGAGGAGGAGGAAGCTAAAAAAACGTGAGGAAAGGTGTGGAGATTGAAGAAAAGAAGATAAAAAAAAGAAGAGCAGAGTTGGGGAGAAGCAAATAAGCTGACAAAAAACAGAGGAGAAATAGAGGAGCGGGAGGCAGCAGAAGGGGGCTCACGTTTTGGATTAAGAGTTAGAGGAGTAAACAAAAGAAAAAGACTATTGGTCTGAGAGGAGAGACTTGGATTAGAGGACGGAAGTAGTGGTTAAAGAGTGAAAGCTGCATCGGTATTTCTTTGTACCTTGCTATCTCGTTTAGAAGCTGTTAATGTCACTGTTGCTTGCTTAAATCTTTATTTGCTTACTGTATTCATGAACATGGTGCTCTGTTTTGGACGCTAAAAACGTGCTCGGTCCCTGTATATTCGTTGCCATTGTGTGCACCAATAGGCGAACCTTTATTTGATTAGAATGATGATTAGGCACTTACTCGTATCTAGGGATGTCAACGGAGTGGAGCGAGTACTCATATCTGTGAGTATTTTTAAAAAATAAAAAATAAAAAAAATAACAAATTTATTTTATGTATTGTGGACAATTATAAAGTGTTACAAATATCACTTTAAATTTATAAATTTAAATTTATAAATTAAGGAGTTATAATTTAAAATAATCACTTTAAACATAAATTTTAATTATTCTAACAATTTTTCTAAAAAGAATATAGTTTAAATACTCACAAATTTATGTTTTTTTTCTTTTGTAATATAATTGTATAAGATTTCTCTCGTAATGAATAATTTTTTTGAAAATTTTGAATAAATTTATGTAATTTTATCTATATTAATATGTAAGGGTATTTAAGTAAATATATAATTATAGGTAGCAAGTATTCACGGGTACGGATACCATGATATCCATATCCGTCCCATTAATAAACGGGTAGTGGATATATCCATTTAGAATATCTGCAAGTATCCATTTAAAGTACCAATTTTTTACCTATGACGAATTTTATCCGCGAATATCTGCAGACACGAGTATTTTTGCCATCTCTACTCGTATCCATGGCTACGACCTCAACCTCCTACCTCCTCCAGAAAAGCGAAACGGTATATAGCTACACCAATGCACATTAACTTCAGTTTCTTTCAAAATCACCGCATTTCGCATTCACACACGCTTATTGTTTCCCTCTTTTAAGTGCCGAATCCATAACATCAAAGTGATACCGGAACAGAGCAGGACAAATAGTAGGAATAATAAAATAAAAAAGGAAGAAAAACAAGGACATCCTCTGTTTTGGCCACGAATCATCCCGAGTGCTGCGAATCCCCATTTATCCATACTCTGCGATGCAAAAATGTGACTCGTATCATCAATTGCCGATCTACTCTCCCTCCGTCAAGGTTTGGATTGCCAACGTAATAGCGTAATTCCTACACCTTCATCATGGTTGGGAGTCCAAGAATGTGAAGATTTATGTGTTTCTTTTTTCTTTTCTATGCCGCTTCGCCATGACTACACGAAGTCTGTTCCTAGCATTGGCGAGATTAGCTGCTCCCCCATTTTTTCTGACGGGTTGGACATTAAGAATGGCCCTAGCCCGTTCTTTTTGTCAAAAGAAGCATCCTTTTACTTATAACAAATATATATATATATATATATATATATATATATATATATATATATATATATATATATCCGAATCTTGAGTTCGTCTGTTTTTTTTTCTTTTCTTTTTGTGTTTGTTTCTTTACTTGAAGATACAAGGCAAAATAATAATAAATTTAGGTATAATTAACGTAATCTTTAGAATCCGTAGTAGGTATCCTTTTGGTTTCTTTTATAATAATAATTATAATTAGGCTTTCTTTAGTAAATAAGGAATATATGAATAAGTAAAATAAATAATTAAACTTGATAATAACCACTTTGGATGTACTTCCTATTTGGACATTATTAAAGTTTTTAATATTAATGATAACCATTTAAGATTTTCTTCTTATTTAGTTATCATCTTTTTTAAAAAAGGAAATAATAAAATATATTTTAATTAATAAAAGATATTTAATGATAGTCATTTTGAATGCACTTTCTATTTGACTATTATAAAAATTTTAAAAAGTGAAACGATAACCATATTGGATACACTTCCGAGTTGGTTATTGTAAAAGCTTTTCAATTTAGAATTCTAAAAGTTAAAAACAAGCTTTTGTTTAATAAAGGTTTGGTAATATCCACGTTGAATATATTTCCTATTTGGGTATTGCAAGAACCTTACAAGGTGTATTGATAACCATTTTAGATACACTTCCTATTTGGTTATTGAGTAAGCCTTTTAAAATATTGGAAATAAAAAAAAATCAACCAACAAAATAATTTTCTACCCAAAGAACTACGTGAGTCTGATTTCTTCATTACACTGGAGGATACGTAGAAGCAGGGGCCTATTCTTGTCAATCTAAAAAAAAATAAAAATAAAATAGTAGTAATAACAATCTTTTTTTTATAAATTTCAAATGGAAATAAATAAAAAAATAAAAAAAATAGGATTAATAATTTTATAAGTAAGAGGAGAAGACAATTGATTTTGTTCACGCATCAAGTTAAAAGGTAACCATTTTTATAACGGACATCGTAGGATGCTAACACTTTCCTTATGCATAATCGACTCCCAAATCAAATCTTTGGTTCCAGACCATTTTTAGGGTTTGTTCATGTTTTTCCCTTAATAAATTATGGTGGCGACTCTTCTGTTTTTAATATCATTTTTCGCCGTTTGGTCGTGACCCGGTTGCGACAGCTCATAAGTGCAAAACCAATCTTGGCATGGAGTCGTTGCCAAGTTACACCTGAATCCACTATCCAAACATCATGTAGTTGTTTTTCACCTTTAGAACTGATTGCTGCTTCGCTATATAAGACTTCTCCATCATTTGAGGTACTTGCAGCACAACCTTGAGAGGTTGATGCTTCAAAGTTCTTTCCTTCATTCTTCTTGTTGTGCTAACAATCTTTCTTCAAGTGCCCTCTTATGCCACAATTGTAGGATTTGAGATTCTTTCTTCTTCGATATTTTGATCTACTACGATTTTAACTCCCATTAGAGCCACGTTTAGTTAATTTGCCTCTCATCATCATTAAAGTCTTTGCTTGCTTAGAATTCTCCAACCTATCTTCCATATTCTTTTGCTTGGATTCTTCTTCAAGAATAGTTCCGGCAACATCATCAAAGGATAGACGGCCGACAACATTATTATTTGTTATGTTGATGATGAATTGGTCATATGAATCTGGTAAACTCTGAAGTAGAAGCTCTACACATTCATTTTCTGCATTATTGAAATCTGATGTTGTAAGCTGAGCAAATAGAGTATTCATATTGTTGATGTGATTCGTCACTGATACGGACTCACTTATTCAAAGAGTGGAGAGTTTCCTCTTTAAGAATATTCTGGTGTGAAGTGACTTGACCTCGTACAATTTGATGAGAGCATCCTAAATCTCCTTTGCAGTCTTCTCCTTCACAACACTGGACAAAATTAAATCTACCATTACTAAATGCAAATTGGTAACAGCATTGTCATCCATTTCTTTTCACTTTTCATCAATGATATCTGCAGGTCTACCTTCAATTACATTTGGACAGTTGTCTTTCCTCAAAATTGCCCTTATCTTCAATTTCCACAAGAAGAAATTACTCCCCTTGAACTTCTTTATCTTGTATTTTGCTGCAATGGTTTTACACCAAATATTTTTTTAGTTGATCCAGCTTGCACAATTTCCACCATGAATAGTACTGTTTATTGGAATAGTGACTATAGTTCGTGAATCAATACCACATGTAAGTTCCCAGAAAAGAGAGTTGGACACTAATGGACACACTTAAATACTAAGTTTTTTCTAGCCAGAACTTTCCTAGACATGCACTTCCACACTACCACACTAAATTACCAGTAGCAAAAGAAATTCTTTTCTGCTGTGGACGATCAGACTAAGCTACAACCACAAAGCATACTAAGAATTTTCTTATGAATCCGTCACAACGGAATAATATTAATAACCTATTGACTCTGATACCACTGTTGGGGTACTAAAGTGACAAAATAATATCACGCAGCTAAAATAAGAGAGACAAAAAAAGACTAACAAATGAGCACAAAAAGGGAATTTCTCAATGTGAAAAAAATTACTACACTTCTCTCTAAAGACTGAGAAAATATTAACACTCTTTTTAAAAATAGAAAAATACCACTACTAAGAAAATCTTCAAAGAAAACCTAATTTTCTCTATGACTTTTTTTCTTAGTAAACAAAACAAATATAAAAGAAAAGGAAACTTTTGGGATGGTACTAAAAGGTCCACCAAAACTTTCTTTTATAGGCTTGGTGGGGTAGCTAACAAAGTGACCCACCTGATGTGGGACTTAACATCTAACATGTAATAAGGTTTGTGCATCATTATGTACTCCTTTTTCTTTTAACATTGTGCACTGTTATGAGGTTTGTGCATTGTTATATTGTCTGCGGCTCTCCGATCTTCACCCTGGATGTTTTAATCTTCGTTTGTGCATTTGTTACGGGGTTTGAATATTCATATCACTGTGCTTATTTATTTATATTTTACTGGTGATGCTGTACTTCTGTTGTTTTCACATATACTATGCTTAGAAATGTTACATTTAATTGTTTTCTGGTCTAGGAATGTTTGATAATGGCGTTTAATTTAAAGCCCCCGCGTGTTTCCTCCCCGCACTATCATTTTCGTTCTCTTATTTTTAAGTTTAATTTTTATCTTCTTGTTTGTTGTATATAAATATAATAACAATGTTTCACGTGATTGTTATATTTGTATTTTATTGTTACTTTTGTTTTTGGATGATTCTATGGTGAAGTACCTAAATAGTGCTTCACGGATGAATCATTAAAATTCATCGTCAGATATATTAATAAAAAAATGAATGGCCGAGATTGTTAATTGGGTACCGGCTAATAATTTAAAATAGGTTTTGCAATTAGTCCACCTATAAAAGCATGATTTGGATGAATTTGCAAAATTTCATTCATTAGATTTGGGAGCTCGAAAACCCTAGGAGAGCAAAAGTCTCAGGTGACGCACGCCTCTGCTGAGCAGCAGCCCCCATGGTTGCACGAGAGAGAGGAGAGAGCAACAAGAGAACAAGGCACATCGCGAGAGAGAAGTGGAGAAATAAAAAGATGGTGATGCATGGTGGCCACCGTCGTGGTGGCTGCTTATGGTCGCGAGGAGAAAGAAAAAAAGGGGAAGGCGAGAAGGAAAGGGGAAGAAGAAGGAGAAGAAAAGGAGAAGAAGAGGTAGAATGAAAGTAAAGAACAAAGAAAATAGGAAGCGATGCTGGCGAATATCGCCTCTAGCGATGACATGAGGTGGTGCTGACAACGGACACAAATGTAATTTTTTTTTTGCTTTTTTCCTTTACTAGTCTCTTTCTTTTTATTTGCACTGATTTTTCCTTTTTTATTTTTTCTAGGTCTTCGTGACTTGGGTTTGGCTCTTTTTGAAAAACTATGTTTATTTTTATATTTTGTAGCAAAGAAAAAATATATGCTCTTTTGTGTGGAATTTGTGGTAGTTGATAGTCTCTAATCAATGTTATTATGTTATTTTTCTAATCTACTGATGAACAATTTGTGTATTATTGCAAGGTCATGCATAGTGCATGCCTTTGTTAAGATGCCTTCTGCTGAGTTTTCTGGAATTTGCAGAGACTTCGTGTTCACAATATCATTGCCTTGTTTTTATGTTGATTTTGTGTTTATAATCTGATACACTAGCTACAAATTCTTTCATGTGTGGGTTACAATAAATAATTTGGGCATACTTTGAAACATGTATGAATTTTGTATTGGTATGTTCTTTCCTTAACCACCTTATTTTGCATATGTTTTGTGTTTCTGAACAATGTTTCCACAATGGATGTATATTTTGTAAAAATCCTGTTTGTTGGTTTGATGTAGCATATTGTGTAGTTAAAAGGAATCAAGCTTTTGATGTTGGGACTGCTTTGTGTTTTCTTGAATCTTGGGGAATGAAATTCTATCTTGACTGTATAGTTTTCTAAATTATTTTTTTGGTTTGGCCTCATGCCACTGCTTGAGTTCTTTGAGTTACTTTGTAGCTTGTTGCCTGTCAGATTTTTTTGTTTATGTACTTTGTTAAGAATCAGAGGATCCAACAAGTTTTCATGCAATCACTTGATTATTGGGTTATAAGCAAATGACTGGTGGTCAACTTGCTACCTGGCAAATTTATATTGATTAAATAACGCTACTTCTGAAATTTAAAGCTGCAGTATCTTGGTTGAGGAAACCTAGTGTGTACACTATTTACATGTTATGTTGTCTGGGTTTTATCTGAATTAATTGCCTTATGTTGTTTCTAGAACAACAAAAACGAACTAGGATTCATGAGGCTGCCACCTACTAATCTTGGCTAACCACTTCTAGAAGATGTTATGAATCAACAATGATGTTTTGGTATCTCCTGTAGTTTGCATAGAAGAACAATGAAATGATGCTGCAGATGGTTACTCTGTACCACCACCTGTAATTGTTGATTCATATACTATAGATCATATTCTTGGTGGAATTCATGCTTAGCACTCTTTCCTAATTGATCTTAAGTTACACAATATATTGAGCTATGACCACGCCATCCATTCTGAATCAAATATTTGTATATTGCCCTTGATTCTACGAGTAGAATAGCAATGGAAAGGAATTACGAGAAATTAAACAATGTTGGACCTGAGGTGATTTCTTGTTTTAAAGGTTTAATTGTTTTTAAATGTTGCTTATTGAATTTATTTATGTTGATATATATTATTATATGCTTTGTTATTTTAATTTTATATATATATATATATCATGATAAGTTTTAAGCTATTGTAAAAAAGTGTTTAATGAATATCCATTTTTTAATTAAATTTAACTAAATCTAGTTAAAATTAGATTTAAACATTTAACTCTAATTAAATGAAAACAGTCAGATTACTCAAAATAAAAATTTATTTCATATAATGAAACACGATCTAACCAATTTTTCATAAAAAAAATTGCCAATTGATATGAGTGCATTTGGCACTATATTTTTAGCTTAAAATAACCAGCATTTTATAATAAAAACTCATGTAATTTGTGTATGTGAATACTTTTTTAAATTTACATTATTCACTTGATAACTGAATAAAAGACAGTATTTTAAATTAGAATAGAAAAGCAAAACTATTGTGGCAGAATTTATGGGATTGTGTAGTGATGGAGTAATGGACAATTAACCCGACAAGCAGTGGCTGTAGATATTGTAGGCCCAGTCATTTTGAACCCAGGGGAAGCCCACCATTTAATTATATCAACAAGTTATTAGTTTTTTTTCTAACATGTCCTTCATTGCGTTATAAATATATTGTTGTAGACCCATAACTGCAAAATTTAAAAATTACCAAAACCGGATCAACCTTCTATAACAGGTCATTTTAATGGTTCACGAGTGAGGCACCTATTGAACTACTTCACCTTAGACTCGTCCTTGTTTTTTATTTATTATCTTATTATCTAATGATTAAATTGAATACGTTTTGTTATCGTGTTTTTATGTGTACTGAAACTAATAAAAGAAGATTTAAAAAATAATAAATCTGAATCAATATAATAAAATTCCAAAATATTTTCAAAAATGTTTCCTTTTCTAATAATAATAATCATAAAATTTGAAATTACGATCAAATAAAAAACTTCAATCATTTTACTAAAACAATAAATAAATAAATAAATAAAAACAATACTAACCACGGTTTTTAATAGAGAAAGGATTAATTGAATATTACATTCTTTTAATCCTAGTGTTTAAGAACGCAGGTTGTGACAGCTTGTGGTCTTAAGGTTCTTTACTAAATAAAAACAAAACATAAAATTATTATTTATAATAGGAAGAAGAAAATTAAAAATGAATAAAATCAAGTTTTACAATTTAGCTAAAAATTTTGTTAATAGCAAAAATCTTAAATAGAAAAAGGATTAATTAGATGTGACATCTTTTTAATCCTAAGATTTAAGGCATAAGCTGTGACAGTTTAATGTCTTAAAATTCTTTTCTAAAACAAAAAATAAAATGTCAAACTAAAATTAAATTGTTATAAAATAAAATGTTAAATCAAGATTAAAATAACGAATGGATTGATTTGGGTGTACATTTGTCAATTTTTTTATTTTAGGATGTATAAGCTGCAACAGTTCATAAATCCCAAATTTCAATAAAAATTTTAAAAAATATAAACACATAAATATGTTTTACAAAAGAATTACGTAAGTCTAATTCTTCATTGTACCAAAAGATACGTAGGAGTAGGGGACCATTCTCGTCGATCTCAAAAACAATAAATTTAATCCTAATAAAACTAAGTTTTGGAATAATATTTTTTTGTTGTTGTAATTATTTGGGGTGAGATAAATATTTTAAAAATTATTAATAATTTCCTTAATTAATTAGAGGTAATCATTTTTATGACGAACATTATAAGATGTTAATATCTTTCCTATACATTATTGACTCTTGAACCCAAAATCTGGTTTCGAAGATCATTTTCTTTTCAAAGGTTTTTTTTAATATTTTTCATAAATAAATATTAGTGAAGATTCCATGTTTTAAACTTTTTTTGTCGTTCTACTGCAATCCCGATTGCGACAATGGGATTACTTTTGTTCCTTATATATACTCTTGGTTGCTTTGATGTGGTTGTTTATTGAGAAAACAAGGTGTGAATAAACCCGTTTTGATATACTGTGATTGTATATTTAGAAGTTTAAACCAACAAATATCTTTTACTTGAATGATTGTCAGGCTTTAAAATACTTGAAAGGTGGTAGATGAGTTAGAACTTGTATAACTGGAGAGGAAATGGTATGTTTATAGTGCTAATTAGGTAACTGGTGCTAAGAACCACTTTAACCATTCTATATATTAGCACTGATGAGAACTATAAAGTTAATAAACTTTGCATAAGAATGGATCTACAACCAGAATTAAAACATGTATACCTACCTAGTGCCTAAAAGAGATGGGCACTTGTAGGGACGGATTTAGAAATTTGTTAAGGGGACTAAAAAAATTTAATAATAAATATTAAATTATAATAATATTGTTTATCTAAGGTGGGAATGTTGTTCTTTTTAAGTGTATTTTTTACCAGCTTCATAGTTAAAAATGATCTTTCAATTATAATAGTTGAAATAGGAAGAGACAATCCCAAATAAATTAAATGATCAATTAAATAATAAGTCAAATAATTTCTTAATAATTATATATTTTATTATAATAAATTTTGAAAAGAGAAAATAAAGTTATAAGACCGATAAATAATGATATATAATATCTAATATATATATATGTATATATATATATATGTATGTATGTATGTATTTATTTGGAGGAAATATATGTTTATAGTATTATATATTGTTCTGAAAAGGGAGGAAATATATAGTTGCACATGACTGCTAGATCCCCACATAAGATGCATTGATTTATATTTTTTATGACAATCTTAAATTACTACATGAGCAAGGTAGGAACATAAAGAAAGCAAGATATAGTGAACTATAAGCACTATATATTATTGACAGTAATGTGATCACGGTGCTATAAACAATTTCATATTGATCAAGATATAACAATACATAGCTCTCAAGAAGTCAAGGGGGAGGGGGCAAGGCCACTGCTTGTCCCCCTTGCATCCGTTTTGGGCACTTGTAGCCTAAATATGCTTGAGAATTAGATTTTGCAAGTCTATGTAATGGCTATTTTAATACTCGATCCTCTATTGACATGCATTTTATGAGAATTCTTTTGATGATTGTGCTTAGGGTATAATTTATATGTTTTTACTTAGATATGCTAGAGTCATATTCAATTAAATAGTGCAGTATCTGTTATATTTATTGTATTAGGTTTATATTTTACTTTCTTTCTCTCCAATTCAACTCAATCTCTTACTTTCTTAAAATTTCTACCACTTTTATTCGCAGGACCTTCCACTTAAAAATAATATATATGGCACAATTACTCCGTTTATAGCAACGTTAAATATTGTAAGGAAAGATGGGATATCAATAAAAAATAAGCACCAAAAGTTTAATGCCACATTCGGTTTGAACATAGGACGACCTAACATGAGGAAACTGAAGATAATATATATTAAGCAACATAATCAACTCTCAATGAAGTTTACAACATAGTAAGCATGTGTAAATCTGCACTGAGTTAAAAAAAATGAAAATGAAAACTAATAAGCTCTCAATAAAATTTATTCTAGTAAATTGTGAGTAATACATATGTAAAATTATCAACAACAACAAAAATATTATAGAACCACTTATCTTATTATGTAAAGCAATAGAGTCAATCATTCTATTAAAGAAACATATTTATGTTCTCCACCGACTATTGCATGGTAATATTAAAATTGAAGTTTTTTTATTTTTATTTTTTAAAACAACATGTATCTTTTACTGGAATCAATCATGCTTGAATTGGGTAAAACTACTATAGGTGACAGAACTCTTTTTTCAAGTATTTAACACAGCTGCATATACAAAACTTGAACTCGAAATCATTGATTAAACTGGAACAACTCTATGTGGGCCGAGCCACGTTAGTTGTTAAAATGTAAGAAATGTTAAATTATTTATTCGGACTAATTTTTTGCTCGAGAGTGAAGATAAATCATATTGTAAAGATTCTTAATCCAATACATACTTTTTTGGGTACATTAATATATGTACTTGTGAAATGTCTCAATCATCTTTATTTTTTGTTTCAATTATATTTTGATATTATAGTTACAAAGATAAATATTAAAGAAGTTTTGGCGGGAGCACTGAATCTCATCTTTACAAGATTAATAATATAGTAAGGATTATATTTTGGTATTATCTTATCTTAATATATATATATAAAGTAAGCTAGTCTAGGTTTTTTTTTTTGGTTGTCCTCAAAGTACTTTTTCGGTCTAAAATATGAACAAAAATGACATTCTGTACTGTTGTATTTATTAGGGTGTCAATTATGCAACGTGGTAGGCCCTGTTTGTAGAATAAACGACACCACTATGCCTTGACACATGAGAATAGGAACAAATGAGAGAAAAAAAATAACCTGTTGTTTTATTGCACCTATTAGGCCATTGTCAGTCTCATTTTCTTAATCTCAATTCACAAGTTACTGACCCCAAAAAATATTTATAGTGTGAATTTGCATGTTGCTTTATAATGATTTTCTTAAAAATATTAATTGTTAAAGGTTAATAGATATTTTTCTATTAAAATAAGAAATTTAATGCATTAATAACATTAATTACATGTTTCTAGAGAATAAATAATTATTATTTTTAAATAATAAAATTATTTCCAGAATATTTGAATGCATTTCATTGATTTACTTAATGAACACTATGTGTGAATATCCAATTTTGTTTAATTCCTTCATTGTTCAAATAATTTTTTCATGATTTTTTTGGTCGATTTCTTTATTTTATTGTGTCAAAATAAAAATTAAAACTGTCAAAAAAAAAAGAGAAAAATGAATTGGGCCTATGAGCCCATCAAGTCCAGTTGAATGCTAGAATTCCATACAAGTAATGTCCAGTTCAGTTTACAAATAATTAAAAAACAAAATTGTAAAAAAATAATAATAATAATAACAAGAAGTCTTCTCTGCCACACCACAATCATCAATTCATCCTTTTATTTCAAACTTCTTCTGCTCCACCATTTTTCACCTACGCCAATGACCATTTTTTTTCAAACATCCTCTGCTCCATCGTTTTCAACCTGCGCCAATGACCATTTTTTTCAAGCCTCCTCTGCACTTGTGATACCATTGTCAACAAAACAGCTCAACAAATGAATTAAAAAATGAATCAAAATGCCTATAAATTCTGAGAACTCAATCAAGCAAAGGAGGAGGTTGTGAGTGAAATTGGTAAAATTGAAGAGAAAAGTTAAGAGGAAATTGGAGAATGTGAGAGGGAAATACAGTTTCCAATAGAGCAACAAAGGGGAAAGTGTAGCTGCCAGCATTCAACATAAACAGGTAAATTATCTTGATACAACTTCCATCTCTTGTGCATTCATTTCCAATCAATAACATTTGGGACAGAAAAGCATCAAATAAAATAAATAAATAAATCTGAGAGTAACCAAAACAATAGTCGGAAAGGGTGTAAAGTGCAGTTTGCTGCCGTGCTGGCGACCATCACCGTCGTCACGCGTGGTGGCCATCATCACTACCGAGAATTGAATCCCACCACCAAAACCTGTAGCCATCCGTTGGCGAACAAATCTCGGCCCCTTCCTTCTCTTGTGCATGCGTTGCTTGCGCCACCTAGAACTGAGTTGCCGGAACCCATATCGACAGCTAACACAGCAGCTTGCGTATCTATGTTGCATTACCGCCGCGCCGTTGTGGCCAAACCTCGAGCGTTTCCTTCTTCCCCCCTGCTCGTACAATTTTCCTCTCTTACAATGACTAGGACAAAGAAAAGCCCCTTATTGCTTTGCGGAATGAATGAACTGGAAGCCTCGTAAAACACTGAAGCATTTTTTTTTTTATGTTTCTATTTCCTGTCTTTGTTAATAAACTTGTTCTGTGAATGAGAATTTGGGCTTAGCCTTGCTGTCCGTAGAAGTTACTAGGTTCCAGCATATGTTGTTGTTGTTCTTTTGCTTGCGCGTGGGCCAAGCCCATTTATTTAGTTGGATGATTTGCTTAGTTTTAATTAATGTAAATTAGGCCGTTAGTTTTATTTATTTTTGTTTTTTAAATAATTAAGCTATTGGATCTAGTTTAGACGCATATGGTCAATAAAAAGGGATTTAGACGCATATACGTTAGTTTTAAATACGAATGTGTTGTAGCTAAATAATGAACTAAAGATATGATAATACAAAATATAAAGTGTTATGGAAATATTTTACTATGCTTTACTTAAATAAATAATGATAAGATAATAATGCTGATGATTACATATATATATATAACAGTACTTCTTAATTAATTACTTATAACTTAAATTAACATTAATAAAATTACAATAAATCTTTAATAGAGAATGAATTATTTGGATGCAATATTCTCTTAATCTTAGGAGTTAAGGATGCAAATTGTGACAACTTGTTGTCTTAAAACTTTTCTCTAAATTAAAAGAAAAAATTAAATCATATAAATAATAAAAAATAATGATGCAATTTTCAATAAAAATATTTTGTAACAATTCAAATAATCTTATAATTTAACTAAAAATTATGACAATGACTAAATAATTAATAAAGGAAAGATTAATTGGATGTGACATTCTCTTAATCCTAGAGTTTTTTTTAGAGTTTTTAAGACACAAGTTGTAACAACTTGGTAGTTTTATGACTCCTTTCAAAAATATTTTATAATTATAAATTTAATCAAAAATAAATTCCATAATAAATAATAAAATCTAATCGCTAAGAGATTAATTAGATGTGAGATCTTCTTATCTTAGAATCTTAAGATACAAGCTGTGACAGTTTGATGTCTTTAAATTCTTCCCTAAAAATAAAATGCTAAAAAAAAAAATGATTATAATATAATAAAAATATTAAATGAAAATTGAAATAATAGATTGGTTTGGGTATACACCTCTGTTAATTTATATTTTAGGATGTGTGAGCTGTGACGGTTTAGAAATCCTAAATTTAAAATAAAAAAATTAATTAAAAAATATCAATACACAAATATTTTTCTACAAAGAACAATGTGAGTCTGATTCTCCATTATACTGGGAGATACGTAAGAGCAGGAGATTGCTTTTGTTGATCTCAAAAATAATAAAATTTAACATAAAATAAAAATATTTTTTATAATAAATAAAATTCTTTTGCAATTATTTTTTATAGGGTGAGATAATTATTTTAAAAGTCATTAATAATTTACTTAATTAATTAGATGTAACCATCTTTATGACGGACGTTGTAGGATGCTAATATTTTTTCTACACGTAATTGACTCTCGAATCCAAAATCTGATTTCGTAGACCATTTTTGTTTTTAGTTTTTCCAATATTTTCCTTAATAAATATTAGTGGCGACTCCCTTTTTGTTTATAAACAAATTTTTCACTGTCGTGCCACGGCCCGGTTGCGACACTATGTAATTACATGAGCCTGAATTTGATTATGTTGACACAAAGAAAATTGTATTATGTGCTTGTGCCACAGAATTTTATTGATAGTTATAAAAGGCCTCTCAATAACTCAATTATGTAAAATATAATTCAAAATATAAATGCTATATCCGGATGATAATCAGCTGCATGTGAGCGTTGTGTGGATTACAACTGCATTTGAGCATTGTGTGGATGAGGGTGGGAGACCATAGACAGTCCGCAGAGCAGTCAATATCAAGAAGGTAGAAAATGCTAATAAGAATACAGAGGGAGATGGTGAATTATTGTATCGTGAATCTTATTAAACTTGAGCACATGCTTCGAATTCACACCAGGAATTATATTAATTGACAGGCTAGGTACAAAATGGGTTGAGGGCTAGATAGAGAGTGAGGGGGAGAATGGGACATGTAAGATTGAGTGTGAGAGAAAGATATATAGAATAAGAAAGAAAGAGTTAAGGGTCCAGGATTTTTTTCTAAAAAAATTTAACCTAAAGAGTCTCTTCCTCTCTTTTTTTTTTTTTTTAATTTTAAATTAACATTTTATATTAGAAATCTTAAAAAAAAGTTTTAATTTTAAAAAAAATTATAATAAGCCTTTTATGATGGTTTGCCATAGAAATGTCGATAAAAGTCATACTCTTTATTAGCGGTTTCACAACTAATCGTTAACACATTAATAATTTAATTGTCATATATTATTACTAGTATTTTAGCATATATAATGCACAAGATAAATTTTTATTTTATATAACTAAAGTTTATAATAAATAAATACTTTTGAATATATAATTTACATTATAATTAAAAGTTGTAACAGATAAATATTTTTTATCATATTAATTATATTTTAGATTTATGATAAATAGTTTATATTGTGATATAATTTTATTTTTAACTATTAATAATTTATTTAAAAATATATTGAAATTCAATTTACAAATAAAAATAAAAATTATAGATTAAATGATATGAGAGATTCAGAAAAAAATTTAAAAACGCTCTCATTGAAGAAAAATAACTAAAACACTCATGTTGAAAAATGGTTTCTAAAAATGCTATCGTTTAATATAGTTATTCTAATTTATATATGGAGATGATTATAGAGTTTTTTACACCATTAACTAATCAAAATTATTTTTGGTCTAACTTTTAATATAATTATTATAAAAGTAAACAAATTTACCATACATGACAATTTGTATTTTGATAACAGTGTAAAAAATTTATTTTGTCAGAATATTTTAATTAAATTCATAAATTAAAGCCTCTATGTTTAATATATATCATAGTAATTTGAGATATAATATATATCATAATAATTATATCATTTAAAATAATATACGTTTAGAAAGCTCCTTTTTATTCACTAGCTAGGATCGACCTAGTGGTGTGGAGTTTGGATTGTTTGCATGAGATCCTAAGTTCAAATGTATAAAAAAAAAACTACTTTTTGGTTATATACAAGCATTTTGAAATGAAATCATATGTCCCTCATTCTTGTTTTGTTCCTTTATCGTTTCAATAGAAAAATGACAGGTGATATTTTTTTTAAAAGTAGCATATTTTCTTATTTATTACTTTGATTTTTACTGAAATATCATTTTTTTTCTATTGAAGAAGTAGAAAGGAAATAAAGAGAGAACCCGTAATTTGTCCATCCTATCAGTCCCCATATTTTTGTTTGCCGATTAGCATGTCCTTTTGCAAATGAGAAGTGCTGGGAACATATATATTCTTTAACACACTCTTTCTAACACACACTTTATTATTGATTGAAATTTATTAGAAACTACAAAATTATGAGAGAGTCATCAAATACGATATAGGATCCACAAATTTTTATAATTTTTAAGAATTTTCAACCAATAAAAAAATGTATGTTTAAAAGAGTGTATTGCTAGAATTTTTCTTTACAAATTATGAGAAATGAATATTTTAGCGTCTATATATTAGGCAATTACACAAAAATCTACTATTGTTTCAAGAGTTTCCATTCATTAGGGGAGAGGACATGGGTAGTAATCCTCCATCACTTTGGATGGAAATTTCTCCCATGCTTATTCCGTATTCGCAAGGTATCTGTTAATTAAGCGCTATTCACAAATTTTTCAAAGGAGGAAACATAGAAACAAGACTACTAGATTATTGAGTATAACATCTGTTTACAATGGAAAGAACTATTTTTCAAACAGACACTAAAAAATGTTGTTAAATTTATGTTTTGGTATAACAGTTATGGGTGGACGATAAGATAGACTATACATTCCTTGGATTAGCAGTGAAATAGAGAGAAAAGAAATAAGAAGGAAAGAAATTGGAGGGATGGAAATAAAATAGAAATATAGTAAAAAAGATGTGTTGTTTAGATGAATAGAAATAAAAAGAAAAGAAGAAGAGAAATATCTTTTCACTTGTTTGAATGAGTAGAAAAGAGATTGAAAATAAATAAATAAATAAATTATATGAATAATATGTTTATACTAATTTAAAAAAATTACTTTTTGACTCCATTTTTTTTTGTAAACATAAAATTATTTATTATTTAAAAAAATCATGTTATTAAAAATGATTTAATTTTTAAGAAATTAAAAAAATGAAAAAGAGAGAGATCATTTTGTTCTCATTTCATGTCAATTAAGGAGGAGGAGGAAAGTGTTTTGTGGTGGGTCTTATAAAAATAATTTCTCTTTCTTGTTTCTACTATTAACCAAACAGTAAAAATTTAATATTTTTATTTATTAAGGATATAATAGGATGTATAAGAGTGAGAGAAAAAGACAGAATTAGAAAGTTAGAGTAAAAGGTGGGGTATTTTTAAAGAAAAAGACTAAAGCGTCTCTCCCGCTATTTTTTTAGACCACCATTTTATTAGGTTTTCTTTTAGAAATGTTAGTAAAAGATTTTATTTTATTTTAAAAATATAAGCCTTTAATAACTGTTCGTTATAGAATTGTCAATAAAAGTCATACACTTTATTAGCAGTTCCATAACTAATCCCTAATAATTAATAAATTAAAGCTTCTATGCGTAATATATATCATAATAATTTGAGATATGACAGTTAAATATTTTCTGTACTCAACCACTACTTGAATTGAAATTAAATGTCCTATATTCTGGTCTTCTTCCTTTATCGTTTCAATAGAAAAATGACAGGTATAATTGTTATTATTTTTTTTAAAAAGCATCTTTTCTTCTTATTTATTACTTTTATTTTTATTGAAACATCAATTTCCATTTCTGCACCCACTCTTTATAAGTACGCTACCTTCCATCATACTTCTCACCCTAGATAGTAAAGTTACACTAATTTAAGATGGAAACGCCGCCCATCGACCTCCTTTATTTCCTTTCCCGTAAGGAATTTCTGTTGGCCTTCCTGATCCTCTTGGCTGCTTTGATATGGAGGTTATTTAACCAAACAAGGTATGGACCCATTTTGATACTTTGATTCTATATTTAAAAGTTAAAACAAAAAATCTCTTCTGCTTGATTGGTTCTGAGGCTTTAAGTTTCATTTTGTTTTTTTAGGATGGCTTTAAGTTACTTGAAATGTGGAAGATGAGCTAGAATTTAGATAATTGGAGAGGAAATGGTATGTCTATAGTACTAATTAGGTAATTGGTGCTATAAGAACCACTTTAATGATTTTGTTTACAGCTTAGCATCGCAAAGAACTATAGAATTAATAAGCTCTGCATAAGTATAAATCTACAACCTGAATTATGACCTGTATACCCACATCACACATAACAGATTGGCACTTGTAGCATAAGGCTTGGTGGAATTATGCTTGAGACTGAAACCATGTATTAGGTGGGGATAGAGACTTATTATTTCATGCTATCTAAACTCATATAGTAAGAATTCTGGTAGTGACAACCACAAGAAGAATGGAGGACGTGAAAAATTCAACAAGAAAGGAGGCGATCAAAACAAGAGATGGCGGAGAAAATTTGATAAGAGAAATATACAATGTTATGCTTGTCAAGGATGGGGACACTTTGTAGATGAGAGCTCCAGTAATAAAGGAAAGCAAGTAAAGGAGGATGAAGCTCAAATGGCTCAAGGGGATAGTGATGATTTTGATTCAAATAATGTCCTTCTAATGGTGACAACATCAGATTGTACCAAATTTGATTACTGGTATTTGGACACTAGGTGTTCAAACCACATAATTGGGAATAAAGGGTGGTTTGTTAATCTTAATGAAAAAGTCAAAAGAATGGTGAAGTTTGTTGATAATAGCACTGTAACAGCTGAAGGGATGGGCAAGGTTTTGATCCAAAGAAAAGTGGAAAGCAGTCATTCATAACAAATGTTCTTTATATGCCACAAATGAAGGGTAATCTATTAAGCCTTGGCTAGTTATTAGAGAAAGGCTATTTAATGAATATGGAGCATAATATGATGAAGGTGTATAACAACAAGAAAAGGTTGATTATGAAGGCTCCATTATCAAAGAATAGAACCTTTAAAATTAGAATTCAAATTGGCAAAAGTCGTTCTCTTACAGTTGCTAAGCAAGATCAAAATTGGCTTTGGCATCTAAGATTTGGGCATCTAAATTTTAAGAGCCTGAGTTTATTGAAAAAGAAAGGGATGGTGCATGGTTTGCCCTTTATAGAGCAACCAAAGGAGTTATGTGAAGGGTGTCTCATAAGTAAACAAACTAGAAATTCCTTAAAGTCCAACATTCCAGTAGCCAAAGCACCACTAGAAGTTATCTATTCAGATGTGTGTGGTCCAATGGAGTCAATTTCACTTAGAGGTAATCACTATTTCATTTCTTTTATTGATGACTTCACAAGGAAGTTGTGGTTTGTTTGATTAAAAGAAAAGGAGAGGCATTTGAGGTGTTTAAAAGATTCAAGGCAATGATGGAGAAGCAATGCAGGCGATCCATCAAAGCCCTTAGAACAAATGGGGGTGGTGAATACACCTTAAATGATTTTCATTCCTATTGTGACAAGGAAGGAATAGTTCATGAAGTTATTTCTCCATATACCCCTCAACATAATGGAAAAGCTAAAAGGAGGAATAGAACTTTGATGAACATGGCTAGATGTATGCTTAAAGGTAAGAATATGCCAAAGCAGTTTTGGGGACAAGCTGTATCCACAGTAGCCTATATTCTAAATAGAAGTCCAACTAAGAGCCTACATGATGTGACTCTCGAGGAAGCATGGTCAGGAAGAAAACCTAGAGTAAGTCATCTTAGGGTATTTGGGTACCATTCAACTAGTGCATACAAACTATATAGCCCTATTAGTAAATAGATAGTGTTGAGAAGATATGTTATTGTTGATGAGAGTAAAGATTGGAGTTGGGAGGCTATAGTTGAAAGTGATAAAGTGACTATACTAATTTAGATTGATGTGTAAACTAAAAATTATGTTGAAACAATTCAGATTTAGTCACATAGACCTCAAAGAACTAGATAGTCATCGTAGAGGTTTGGTGATTATACATCAATTCTTCACTTTGTAGTGACTAAAGAAGGGGACATGGTGCATTTGGCTCTATTGGCTATAACAGAACCAGTGTCTTTTGAGCAAGCAATCAAGGAACCTGAATGGAAGGCAGCTATGGAGGAAGAGTTGAGGGTTATAGAGAAAAACCACACATGGGAATTGGTCATGTTACCTCACAACAAAAGGCCTATTGGAGTGAAATGGGTCTATAAAGTGAAGGTAAAACCAACTGGAAAAGTTGTAAAATACAAGGCTAAGCTAGTTGCAAAGAGGTTCTTACAAAAGACTGGTTTGGATTACAATGAAGTATTTTCACTTGTAGCCATAATTGAAACCATCAAACTAGTGGTTACTACAGCCACTTTTAAAGGATGGTCATTAAATCAACTTGATGTAAAGTTAGCCTTTCTAAATAAGCTGCCAGAGGAGGAGGTTTATGTGTGTTAACCTCCTGGTTTTGAAGTGACAAGACATGAAAATAAGGTGTATAAATTGAAAAAGGATTTATATGGGCTAAAGCAAGCCCTTCGGGCTTGAAATAGAAGAATAGATTGCTTCCTTTTGCACTTGGGTTTCAGCAAGTGTACAACAGAATATGGAGTATATGTGAGAGTTACCACAGGTGATTTAATGATTGTCTACCTATATGTTGATGACCTACTAGTTACTGGGAGCAATGCAGCAGAAATTGATGATTTTAAAAGGAGAATAATGTTAGAGTTTGAGATGACAGATCTAGGATTGCTATCCTATTTTTTAAGGATGGAATTTGTCACTATAAGTGATGGAATTGTCATGCATCAAAAAAGGTATGCAACTGACATATTGAAAAGATTTCACATGTTGAATTGTAATTCTGTCCAAACATCGGTTGATTGTGGCACAAAGTTGGAGAAGGACGGAAGTGACAAGTCAGTTGATTCAACCTTGTACAAACAAATTATTGGCTCATTGAGATTTTTGTGTAGCAACAAGCTTGACATAGCTTATGGAGTGGGGCTAATTAGTAGATTTATGGATCATCCAAGACTTTCTTACTTGTTTGCAACCAAAAGGATACTAAGATATGTGAAGGGCACTTTGGATTATGGGTTGCTATTTTCAAACCATGGCAGAAGATGAAGTATTTGGCTATTATGACTCAGATTGGTGTGGTGATAAAAATGACAGAAATAGTCCAGCAGGGTATGTGTTTATAATGTGTAGAGCACCTATTTTAGGTGTACTAAGAAGGAGTCAGTGGTGGCATTGTCCTCATATGAGGCTGAATACATTGCAGCTTCAATAGGAGCTTGTCAAGCCTTGTGACTTGAAAACTTGATGTCAAAAATGAAGATTAGAAGAAAAAAGCCTATGAAGATGCTAATAGACAATAAGTCAGCTATAAGCTTGGCTAAACACCCTGTTGGTCATGGAAGGAGCAAGCATATTAAGATAAGATTCCACTTCCTAAGAGATCAAGTTAGTAAGGGGAAGCTAGAGTTAAAATACTGTAGTACATATGAACAAGTGGCTCATATTTTAACAAAGCCTCTTAAGGTTGACCAATTCAAGCTAATTAGAGACATGATAGGGGTGCAGTCAATTGCTAATTTGAATTAAAGGGGAGTGCTGTAGATAATTCAGTTAATGGTTATGTTAGGTAGTTAGTGGGTTGTTAACTAACTACTTATTACTGTGTACTATAAATAGTAATGCTGTATATGTGGATAGCAATGAGAAAATAAATTTTTTCTTCTCTATTTTTCTAAGTGTGTATTCAGTGTGTGTGTGTGTTCTAACAGGAAGCAGATTTGTAGGGTGCGCAAATTACAAGATATGTTTATCATTACTAAGTTTTATTTAGGGATAATACATACGCAAATCCTCAAACTTTTTGGGTTTTTTAAATAAGTTCCTAAATTATAAAATTTGTAATCGAGTCCTAAATCTTTTCCAATTTTTGTAATCAGGTCCCTTAGAGTAGGAAGGAATAAAGAATATTTTGTCAAAGTTAACAGATTGTAAATTCTAGGGAGATTAGAGACTCAATTACAAATTTTTATAGAGTAGGGACCTATTTAAAAAAATTCAAAAAGTTCAAGGACCTACGAATGTATTATCCATTTTTATTTTTTCCACTTAAAATCATCTTCTAAGATAAAGTTGTTTGGAAAAAAAATTGAAAAACTTTGATTTTGTTTTAAAAATATTATCTCGTCCAAAAAAAGTTAAGTTATAAAAATAAAAATATTATTCAAATTAATTTAATTTACATAAAATTATTTTAATGATAATGAAAATAAATAAAAATATTAAAATCATATATTTAAACTTATAATTTTAAAAAATGTCAAAAATTATTTTAATAATAATTTATTTTAATGATGATTTGCAAATTATATTTATACATACACACACACACACACACACACACACACACACACACACACACACATATATATATATATATATATTAATCAAAGAAATTTAAATATTGATTACAAATGATAAAAGATTAATTTAACTTATTTTATATTATTGTTTAATAATATTGTTAAAGAAATAAAGAAAATAAGAATTTCATTACAATCCAGCGTTAATAAAAAAGCAAAGTAATAAAGAAAGCAACTTTGAGACCATGTTCAACAAGGTACAGAGGGACCATGTAATTTAAAAATCTCCTAAAAATATGAGTATACAACAAAGGAAAAAAAAGTATCATATGATATATGTATACAAGATTCAAAATGAGGTCTAGCATAAAAAAGTTCTGCACAAGCTCCTCCAATTAAAGCTCCTTATTTTTATGATTTCTATTGAAGGATAAGCCACTTATTTTTTAAGAGCTTTTATATAAAGAGTGCTTAGCCCAATTTGTACTTTTAAGGAGAAGAAAAACTAAAATAAGCTAAGTGAAACACTACCTAAGTATCTGGCATGAAGCATTGTACGAGATTGCAATTGTTGTCTTGTGTGTTGATTAATTGTTAGATAACATCCAAAAGAAGTGAATTGAATTATTTGTTGATGTGTTGACCTTATACTATCAAGCCTATGAGTTGTAGTCAATATTAATTCATTTTTTTTTACTAATTTACTTAATAAATCCTATGTGATTGCATGAGCCTAAATTTGATTGTGTTGACAAAAGAACATTGTATTATTTGCTCATGATGTCGTTACCACCCTTGGGTGTTATATGGTGTGTGTAGCCATGGTAAATTGATACCATGATTGAAATTAAGTTTTAATATCACATGTTGACCAAGCAAACATTTATATTTTTGAACTGCCACAAAGTAAAATAAGTTTGTTGTTTAAGTATGTAAAGATGTAGATAACAAAATAATAATCAATATATGTATTAGATCGCATTCTAAAATAGGAATAAAGGATATTTTGATTGGCATTCATGTCTGATGCAGTGTTTTAAAAACCGAACCAGTTATCGACTCAGTTAAGGTACTAGGTTGATGGGTTACTGGTTGAACTAGTGGGTCAGTAGTTGAACTGCATGGACCGGTGTGAGTAATATAATGTTTAAAGATATGTATATATATTATTTGTGACACAATCATTAAATCTTCATGGTGGTTCAGTGGTAAGTGACTGCGCTTACGAATTGCCTAGCTTTGGGTTCAATCCTTACTGGGTGAAGTTTTTGTATTTTTAGCTTAAAAACTAGAGTATGTAGGTGCAAGTGCACGTGACAGGTCTGGTAGCGTGACAAAGTCTGCAGCTCCTTGGGCTTCGTGTGCTGTCACCAAATTTAAATCCTGCATAAGGCACTTTGAATCCTGCGTAAGGCATTTTCTTATGTATAGTGCTCGGCTCAAAGTCAGATTTCACCGGTTTAATTCGGTTTCTGGCCAGTTTAATGACATCATCACCAAGTTAATAGCATATCCGATCCTATTATTGACTCAACCCGTTCACATGTCTGGTTCCCGGTCAGACCGGTCTAACCAACCAGGTTTTAAAACACTGGTCTTATGCATGCTAATAAATGGAATGGATCATCTCTTAGACTCATCTCTTCTACTTGGGGTACACTTCTCTTTCTTTGGTTTAGGGTGTTTTTTCTTTTTTACAAAGACTTTTTTATTTATAGTAGTAACGAATGATTTCTAAATAACTTTTGAGATAAATACCAGCCAATCAATTGTTTCTTACATTTTTAAGTTACTTACTAATAGTAATTACATTTTTATTATCAATCAATTTATTATGCAAACCACAAATTTAGATAATTTCAAGAAGCCAAAAAGATAATTACAGCATATCAAAATGGGATTCAAAACTTTTGTCCCTTAATTATGTGTTCAATTCCTATCCCACTAATAGAAAATGACATCATTTAAATATCCATATGATCAAGGGTAATATAGGAAAAGAGAAAAGTGTAAGAGGACATTTTAAATGACATGTCAAATTTTTATTGGTGAGATAGGAAAGATAACACATAGTTAGGTGACAGATAATTTCAATCCATCAAAATGTGTTTGCTATACAAAGACCAGAATAAAGTTTATTAGAGTTTTAGAATTAAGCATAAATATTGTAACCACCATATTCCAAAAACAATTTTGCACAATGTCAGCCACACATGGTATAGAATTTAACTAAGATAGTTACATTTCATCCACTGCTCTTTTTGCTACTAAATTTCTTATAGAAATTTTAGCTTTTGTTTTGTTCTCTAAATATGCTAGCCATCATAATTCCTAGGACAAGAAGCACAAATTTGAACATCAAATAGAAAACAAAAAATGTTAAAGACAACAAGTAAAAGAATAAAGAGATGAATTTTCTTTTTAAAGATCGAGAACTTGAATCGAACAATTACATAAAAAAAATCCTAGTTTTTCTTATAAGTTAGAAATTAAGACATGAGAGAAACAATATTAGAAAACCCAAATCAAATGTCACATGTACATATATACATTCAAGTTGTGAGATTTGTGGTACTCATCTTATTTCAACTTTCAAGCTTCGATTACTTGAGAGAAGTCCCAACAATAAACCACCAGCACTTGCCTCACTTACCACCATCCTAGTCATTATTGTTGCTTGCACCATTACTATTTCTACCACCACTACTATCACCACAACCACCATCATTGATAGTTGTCACTCATTGCCACTTCAACCATCAACTACCACCCATGTAGTCATTGTCTCCATTGTCGTCCCCCTACATCATCAACTCCATTGTCCATCAATCGTTGCTACCCTCGCCATTACCATCTCATCCCACTATCACTATTGTCATTGTCACCACCATCAAACACTGTTTCTCGTCCTCACCACTACCACTATCAATTGTGTTTGTCACCACTCTTTCCCTACCACAACCACCATCACCATCGATTGCCTCCACCACTCCTTGCCCCACCATCATCAATCATCATCCTTGTTAAGGAGACATAAAATCTTAGCACATTTCAATTGCATGTTGTACCACTGCCCATCGGGGTGCTTGATGAAGTTAAGGAGCCACATGCCCAAGAGTGAATTATAGATCAACCGATGAGACCGTGATAGTAGGGGTGTGCATGGATCAGTTATTTTAAAAAACCAAATCAAACCGTTTAACTGGTTCAGTTTTTTGATCCAAATATTCGAATCACTTTAGGAAACCAGTTCTAAACCAAACCACTTTTGATGAACCGATTTTGAACCAATTTTGAACTGAACCGGTTTCAAACTAGTTTTAAAACCGAACTGTATTCAAATTGGTTTTGATCCAGTTTTAAAAACCAAACCAATTTTAGAAACTGATTTTAAAAACTGGTTTTCTGTAAAATCGGGTTTCAAACTAGTTTTCCAATTTTGTTTTTTCTCATTTTAATTGCTAACACTATCAAATATTACATTCTTAAGTTCAATAATGATGTTCAAGTTCAAATATTAAGTCTAAGTGTCTAACATGATCAGCCAATGGGCATTGCATTAATCAGAGTTGAATCTTGACTTCTACAATAAATGGCCCAAAAATTAAAATATTACCTTAACAACAATTGTACGACCATTAAATGCTTCCAAGTCAGTTTCAACTCTATGAAACCTTACATTTTTTATGTCCTCAATTTGAGACCTCACCTGTATAGAAAAAATAAGTCAGAGCATCATCAAAAGAATAGCCTGGAGTATATTTCTAGAAGGTGAAACTTTTTTATACTCACCATATATACATTAGGAATGTAATAGTATCTAATAGAATAAAATATTAGTGCCTCTAAACTTTACTCAACTTCTTTAGTCACAAACACAACCATTATAATCCCAATGAATTTTAAACTAGCCAAAAATAAAAAAACATATGGAAACAAATAAAGACAAAATAAAAGCATACACTACGAATCCTTAGAGTTTAATTACAATGTCCAAATCAAACCAAATATGAAAGTTTTAATACATAATAGTCCTAATAACCAAAAGAAGTAAAAGAAGCAATCTTCATTCTTCAATCATCATTAAGTGTAACAGAGGAGGCTGAACAAGCAACGTCCTGTGAGGGAACCATTTCTGCAAAATGAAGAAAAGCAATCTTAGTTATTAGTTATATTATAATAAGTACATAATGTAATATAGTATAAAAAGAATCTTGTTACCTTGTTCAAATTTCTCTAGCTCTTGAAAAACCTTAATTTTGTTTGGAGACAATGGTAAGGGTGTTTCTTTAAGCCAATCTTGCGTGCAAACAAGTGCTTCCACCATTTGCGATGTAAGAAAACTGCGATACGGATCAAGAACTCTTCCTCCGGTACTAAAGGCAGATTCATAGGCCACAGTAAAGACAAGTATAGCAAGCAAATCTCTTGCCATGTTTGCAAGAATTGGAAATCGACCTGAGTTTAGCTTCCACCAATTTAAAATATCCAAATCCCCATGACTCTCTTCCAAAGCTTCCTCCAAGTATTTATTTAATTTGGATTTATTAGAGCTAGTTGATTGAAAAAATTGGTTAAACCCATATGGATCATCGCTACCTCCTTCATTAAGACGAGCATCTTGTGAATAGCTTCAATCTCATCTTTCCCACCATTATACTCTTCAAAAAGTAATCTCAAACTAGATTCCACTTTCTCTTTCAACTTGGATGCTACATCACCATCAAAACATTGATTAATCAACCAATGCATGAATGGTAATTTGTGTCTAGGATGCAACACAGGAGCAATCAGTAACAACATGTTTAATGATTAGGATTGCCCCAATACTTATCATATTTTTTCTTCATATTTTCAGCCATCATGCTTACCCTCGCATCCTTGGAAGTACACATTTGCTGAATCTTTCTTCCAATTCCAAATGCCTCAAACATGTACATGTTACTAGTCATATAAGCTGAACAGAAATGTGTAACGTAGCATCATAAAACAACTTCAGAAATGGCAAGATTGCACGCATAAATTCCCAATCACCATATGTACGAACACCTTTCCCCTTCTCTAACTCTTCAGTATATTTTTATCTTGCATTTCTAGCTTTTCAAATGCTTTGTGACGTTTTAATGCTACCTCCAACATTAAATAAGTATAATTCCATCTGGTTTCCACATCCAAGAAAACAAGGCCTTTATATTCAATGTTCTGTTGCTCAACACATGCCTTGAATTCAGACAACCTAGATGGGGAAGATCTTATATATTTGACAGCTACACGAATTCTTAGAATAGCATCAATATTCTCTTTGAAGCCATCTTTCACAATCAAATTTAGAATATAAGCACAACAACACATGTGAATATAGTCTCCCTTCATAACCAATTGTCCTAAGACATTAGTCTCTTCTTTAGATATTGGATTGCAACATCATTTGATGAGGCAATATCAATTGTCAAAGTAAGAACACGATTCAACCCCCAACTACTCAAGCAATGCTCAACCATCTTAGCCATAGACTTTCCTGAGTGACTTGTGACTTGACAAAAATTTAACACCTTCTTTTGCAACTTCTAGTTGTTGTTAATGAAATGAGCCATCAAGCACATATAGCTCAAATTTTGAGATAAAGTCCACGTGTCAATGGTGAGGCAAACCCTATGACAATGTTGGGAAATAAATTTCTTTAGCTTTGCTTTTTCACTATCCTAAAGTTTTAAAATATGGCGTGCTAGGGTAGTGTGTGAGAAGACATTAAGAGAGGGTGCCACAATACTCAAAAATTCACGAAAAGCTTCATGCTCAATACTTCAAAAAGGGATCTCCATTTCCACAAACATTTTGATAATTGCATTCATACATACTTATGGGTCAAATTTGAATCTAGCCAAGGAAGGAGAAGAAACGCCTTCCCGTTGCGAATGAATCTGATCTTTGCCTCTTGCTAACATCCCTATCTAAGATACCCTTGCGTCTAGTTAAATGATTTCGCATAGCACTTGTCCCATTCTCAAATTTGATCAAAGTTCGACAATGCTTGCATTTAGCTTTCTTATTTAAGTTGGGCCTCATGATCTACATCCAATTTCTAATCAAACTAAGTGGTGTTATTACTAAGTAATTCAAATGTTTACAAACACTATGCACAAACACAAGAATTACAATCAAACAAAACACACAATCAAGTTTCTTAAACCCTATCAAGAAAAACTTGAATTCTTTTTGTGGAATCCTACCACAAGGAAGATAAGAGAGACACCCTCTCAAGAACGAAAATCAAATTAGAAGAAGGTTAGATATCACCTTGGTTTGTGATTGATAGAAAACAATGAAGAATCAATCAAACTTTACTCAAGTAAAAACTTTTCTTTATCCTCAAGGTTGATGCATCATGAACTCTTTGAGCTTTGATCCAAAACTTGTGATGAAAAGGAAGAGTAATATGAATTCTCTCTAAAAAAGCTCTCTCTCAATTTTTTTGGAAATTAAAGTTGTAAAAGTGTTGTTTAAAGACTCATAAAGGTTCACTTTATATAGAGAGCTTACTGGAATAACTAGTTGTTTAGATTTATAATAAGTTATTTTGTTATTTGAAATCTGGAAAATGAATTTTGAATGGGTTTAACTAGTTATTTTCATTTATAACTAGTTAAAACAAGGCCATGCGTTTTGGTCTTGCTGGAATAACTAGTTATATAACTTTGTAACTAGTTATTTTCGCATAGGACAAAAACAATGTTATATTATGTAACTAGTTACAAAATTATGTAATTAGTTACAACAGGAATAACTGATTACATAATGTTGTAACTAGTTAAAATAGAATACATGTAACTGATTACATATCAATTTAACTAGTTAAAACAGTGTAGATATTCACTATTTATGCAAATTTAAACGGATTTAATCAATTACAAAGCCAACTTAACCAATTAAATGGTTCTTAAACATAAGATTGAATTATTCTAAAGCCTTAATATATAGCTTGCAGTTCCTATCAATTTAAAACTTAGTTTTATCCAATTATTCCTCTTTAAACTTAATTTTAGACTTATAAAAATATGTTTCCACTTTGTTAACCTTTAAGTCTTAAACTTTGAGCTCATTACCATCAAACCATCAAGGATAAAGATAAATCATGCAAGACTCACAACCACACACACATGCATAAACACACATTACAACTTTGCACTCATCAAGAGGTTAAATCATCAAAACTATATTAAATCTCCTTAGGGGCAAGAGTAATTCTCTTCTTGCTTCTTCAATCTCCCATTTTTTGATGATGACAACCACTTGATGAAGACTTGTTTAAATGGAGCAACTTGTATGTTGTTGGTGTGTCCAAGCTATCTTCATGATTTAATTCTTGCACTTTGCAAAAACATACCTTCTCCCTCTTTAACCATCATAAAAAATATAAACCAAAATAAAGTATGGAAAGCCAAAAAGAAATAAGAAAGAAAAAAAGAATAGTAAATGCAACAAACACTATCACTTAGATATAGATAAAGTTCATTAAAGCATATGTTGGAAACACATTACATAGAAAAAAAATTACAAATAGAAGGATAAGATAGGCATAAAAACAAACATAAAAGAAGACACATTACAATCCAACATTTAAATGCAAACACAACATAATCAAACACATAGTTTCAAGCAGAATTATTTTTACTCTTGTTTGGGGAATCTCGTGGCAGCAAATCTTTCCTCAAAATCATCCAAATGCAAGTGAAGAGTCTTAAACTGTTCCCTGTTATACTCTTGTGTAGCATGATGAAGTTCAAGAAGACAATCCAGCTTTGAGAACACTAAGGTCTCAAACTGAGAAAATGGCTTCAATTCAGGACTCTCAAGTGCTTGTTCTTGATTCTCCTTATGGATCTGGATGGCTGAGGCATCCTTATGGATTCAAAAATCTCCTATGAATTCAAGTCCCATTTTATGAAGAGCCGAATCATTTAATCTGTTGGAACTTCTCAAAATCTCAAAGGTTTCATTTTCCATATTAACATCATAATAATCAAGAATCCTTGAGACAAAAACAGCATAAGGGAAAGGAAAGTCAGCTTTTCTTTTAACCTTCAACAAGTGGTCACTAATGATCCCACACCAGTTAAGTGGGATTTGTCGCTTCAAAGCACGTAAGATTATTAAGTCATCCTTGGATAATTGAGCATGATTACTCCCCCTAGGTGTGAGCACCCATATGATAATAAAAGCTAGCAACCTGTCCTCTATCTTCATGCCATCAGTAGTAAAACGCAACTTATTTCCAGGAGAATGAGTGAGGGTTTCCAAATATCCCTGGGATTTGTCAAAGTTTTTGAAAGTGCTAGAGGAGAGCCTATTTCCTTTAGATCTCAGTCCAGCTACTGCATACCAAATAGCTAGAGTTAGCACAATATGCTTTCCTTTTACATAGGAAACAAGAACTCCATCTTCCATCTTAAGGGTGCAGAAGAACACTTTGACTAAATCCATTTAATAGCTTCCTTCTAACTCAACAAATTTTTGCAGTCCTTGAGCTTGAAGAAGAGCTAGGAAATTGAACTTTTCTCTATGAAGCCAATCAAGAGAAATAATTTTTGGAGGAATGATAAGCCTCCTTTGGTAAAAATGCTTGAAATTATAAACATCTTCATTGCTGAGCCATTGTTCTGCTCCAAAATTTCTAAGAGCCTCTTCAATTTCATTTGAGCTTCAACTACTGGGCGTTTAGACCCACGAGTTTGCATTTTTCTAGGACGTTTAGAGGAAGTGCCAGAGGAAGACATGGTGGTGTAATGGAATTTTGATAAAGAAAGAAGCAAATTCTAGTGATTTTTCAAGTTTCAAGCATGAACATGTATTAGAACAACCAAGTAGCAAGCAAACAAAAATGCATTCAGATTTGAGGAGCAACATTCACGTGAGACTTAAGAGTAGGTTGTGTGTGAAAGTTAGTCAAAGATTTTAAGAATCTTTGTGCAAAACTTGAGTGATTCCTTGACTCTAAATTGAAGAAACAAACAAATAAGAATCAAAATAATCAATTACAAAGATGTCATTCACGTTTTTGGTGCTGCAACTAAAATAACTAGTTATAATTGCAAATAATCAGTTAAAAATGTGAGCTATCCTAGTGTAGTAATGAAAATCGTAACATGTTACAATTAGTTGTAAGTAGATATATGTGATAGCTTTTATTTTGGAGCTTATTGTGTCTTAAAAGCTACATAAAATAACTAGTTACATAAATTTGTAACTAGTTAAAACAGAATGGCATGCTATGCGTCTAAAGGGCTGGACGAAAAATAACCAATTACATAAAATAGTAATGGGTTATTCAAGAGAGCAATTAAAAACGCAAATGGGCCTATATAAGAAATAACCAGTTACATAAACCTGTAACAAGTTATTCTAGCAGTAAGAAAAACGTGAATTAGGTGTTGGAATGGAAATAATTAGTTACATAACCTTGTAACTGGTTATTCCAACAAGCTGTCCGCGAAAACGGGGGGTGTTTTTCAGAAAATAATTGGTTACAACATGTTGTAACAGGTTAAAGCAGTGAGCCATTTATTTGTGTAAGTGAGACAGCTCAAAAATACTAGTTACAAGCCTTGTAACAGGTTATATGTGACAACAAAGTGCACTTTCATGAAAATTTTGCAGCAAATAACTAGTTATATTTGAATTTAACTAGTTACATATAACTTGACATGAGTATTAATCACAAAATAACTAATTACAAGTTCAAGTAACCAATTAAATCTACTCTAAACCACTTAGTCAAGGATCAAAATGCACAAAATAACCAATTAAAACACACTTTAACTAATTACTTACTTGTTAACTTCAAACTTTAAAATATTTTTCTCTAACATGCATGCTTCTTTCTCATTCAAAAACTAAGAATCCACATATGAAAACACAATTCATGAATTTAGTTCTAAGTTTTATGCATTCTAACTAATTTATGTATAATACCAATTTATGTATGAAACTTATCTAATAATTTCTAGTTTGCATGTATGTATATAAGAATCAAACACATAAATTTCTTAAAACAATAGAAACTTTCACAAATATTCAAACAAATCTAGCATTTAAAAACATACAAATGCACACATAAAAAGTTTCAATCATGAATTTAGAGTGACTAACTAACAATAGACTCATCTAGGATGCCTAGTTCATTTCTTATTAGGAAGAACCTTTCTCTAGGAAGAGGTTTAGTGAATATATCTGCAAGTTGCCTATTTGTATCAATAAATTCTAATACACAATCCCCTTTTTGGACATGGTCTCTAAGGAAATGATGTTTAATTTCTATATGCTTGGTCCTAGAGTACAAGATAGGATTTTTTGTAAGGTTTATGGCACTAGTATTGTCACATTTTAAAGGGATATGGTCAAGGTCAACTCCATAGTCTCTTAATTGTTGTTGTATCTATAAGATTTGAGTACAATAACTTCCAACTACTATGTATTTAGCCTTAGTTGTGGATAAGGCTACATAAGCCTGTTTCTTGTTGTGTCAAGAGACAAGTGCACTCCCTAACAAGTGACAAGTCCCACTAGTACTCTTCCTATCAAGCTTACATCCAACAAAGTTTGAATCTGAATATCCTACTAAACTTAAGAAAGATCCTTTAGGAAACCACAAATCTACATTTCTAGTTCCTTTTAGATATTTCATAATTCTTTTTACTGCAGATAAGTGTGATTCTTTAGGATTAGCTTGAAATCTTGCACACAAACAAACATTAAACATGATATCAAGGCGACTAGTAGTAAGATCTAATAGAGAGCCAATCATACCTCTATACTTGGTAACTTCTACTGATTTACCTCTTTCATCTAAGTCCAAGTAACATGAGGTAGACATTGGAGTGGTTGATTCCTTGCAACTTTCCATTCCAAATTTCTTTAGCAATTCATTACAGTACTTGGATTGACTTAAGAAAGTGCCATGCTCTAATTGTTTCACTTGTAGCCCCAAGAAGAAGGTTAACTCTCCCATCATGGACATCTCAAACTCACCCTGCATAGTCTTAGCAAAGTCCTTGCAAAGAAAGCTATTAGTAGACCCAAAAATAATGTCATCAACATAAATTTGTACTAACATAGTATTGTGTTTAGTTCTCTTAACGAAAATGTATTACCTACTTTTCCTCTTTCAAAATTTTGATCTAGCAAGAACTTACTAAGTCTTTCATTCCAAGACCTAGGGGCTTTTTTTAGTCCATATAATGCTTTCTTAAGTTTTTAAACATGATTTGGATATTTAAAATCAACAAATCCAGGAGCTTGAGAGACATATACTTCTTCTTGAATATAGCCATTTAGAAAAGCACTTTTGACATCTATTTGATATAATTTGAAATTCATTAAGCATGTATAAGCCAAAAGTAATCTAATAGCCTTTATTCTAGCTACAGGTGCATATGTTGCATCATAATCAATGCCCTCTTCTTGATTGTAGCCTTTAGCTACCAACCTAGCCTTGTTTCTTACTTTGACCCCTGAATTGTAGCACTCCTACTTTTATATATTAAATTATTCTATATTTATTTCTAGAAAACCAGATGGAGATCTCAAAAGATTAATCCCTATGGTTATGTTCATATTAAAAAGTAGTATTTAGTTTAGATTTTTAATAATTTTGGAAAACGGAGTTTCAAAATTTATAAAATGACCATTTTGCCCCTAAAATGCTAAATAACAGAATTAATAAATAAAAATAGTTAGAAGCGTTTAAAAAATTGTTTTAAGGCATCAATGTACTTAGAATAATTAATAATAATTTTAGACATTTTCGTAAATTTATTGAAACAATTTTTCAAAAATGACAAAAATACCCCTAATTGACTACAGGAACCAACCAGAAACTTTTTGACCTTAAAATATTTTGAAAATTTTATAGTACGTATATTTCATTATAAAAATTTTATATTGAAAGAAAAATAGTAAAAAATATAACAACCTTATTTTAATTTTGTCAACCGTTTTTCTAATATTTGACAATATAATTTTGAAAAATCAGGAATGAACTTCAACATTCTGATCCCCACCATGATGCTCAGAATTTCAAGATCTATTTAATCATGAATTTTAATAAATTTTTTGAGCTGAAGCCCGGAGAAATTAGAAAATGACAGTTTTGTCCCTATTTCTCAACATTAAGGGCTGACATGAGAAAAAGATTTAATTAACATTAAAATGTCAATTTGAGCTTGGAATTATGTCATGTATATTAAAATATAATTTTAGAAAATTTTTTGGGAATTTTCTGAAATTCCTATGTAAAATGACCAAAATGCATCTAGGTGTCTAATAAGCCAGCCAGTACTGGTTTGACATTCAAAAAGGGTGTGAAAATGGTAATTTTAGTTTATTTATGGGTAAAATATTTAATTTTATAATTTTCATAAAATTTGGTATTTATTGAATTAAAATGGATTTTTATGAATTTTCTAGCTTAAAAATATAAAATAAATACATATAATTTGAAATAAATTAATAAAAATTAAAATTTATTATTAGAAATTTATTTTTGATGAAAAATAATGTACTTGTCCAATTTTTCATTAAATGCATTATTTTGATATTAAAGCTAATTTTTCAAGTTTAGGCATTTTTATCGATATCGATTAATTCACTTACAGATAAAAATTGGCACATGGGAGCTTGGGATAGCTAGTGGAGCACATACTCAACTTTAAAATAGGTGATTCACCACCTATTTGGGTCATGTGTCCTAAAATTAATTAAAAAGAAAAATAAAAAGGAAATTATGACATAATGAATGATGTTATCAAGTGGACACCTAACCCATCCTTCTCCTCTATAAATACTGATACTTTTTGGTCATTTTTTACACATCCTCCTCTCTCTCAAGCTAGCCAAAATTCTTAGAGAGCTTCTCTTTCTAGGAAAAATTTTATTTTACTTTGTTTTATGCTAAAATTTTACTAGTTTTCCAATAACTAGTAAAGTTCTCTTCTTAAGAGCTTTGCATCAACAATTTCATTCTCTTCATCAACTATCTTAGAGGTAATGGGGGGAGTGAGGTTGGTTCTAAATTCTTGCCACTTTGTATGTTGGTAGGAAGGGTTTTTTCCTAAACCCGTTTAGGGGTAGTTTTAGTTATTATTTTGATATTATGTTTGATATTAAACTTTAATTTTTATTAAGTTGTTACTCTACTCAAATTTAAATTATTAAATTACAATTGCTAAGCTATTACTCTGCTCAATTTTTGAAAATTAAAATGCACTTGTTAAGCTGTTAGTCTACTCAAATTTAGAAAATTAAAATGTATTTATTTAGTTGTTATTCTACCAGAATTTTAGTAATTAAATTATAATTTCTATATTGTTATTCTGATAAAGATTTTATGTATTTACTAAATTGTTATTCTGTTAAAATTTTGGTATTGTGTAATTTTTGCAAAATAAGGCAAAAATTGTACTGGTGCTCAAATTAATTGAGACTAGGGAAGCCTTTGCTTGAGAAGTTAGGAATTGATAGTTTAGTGCGTAATGTAAAGCAAGTGACATGCGGTGGCATGGCACCCTGCTAGGGAAGCTACAGTTTGGTACGCTAAGGAATGAAAGGCAGGGACCCACTTGAGGAGGTCTTGAGGGTAGGCATCGAGTGGTGAAGGTCCCAATGGCCAAGGTAGCACCTTTGAGCTGAGATATTCGCCTAACCAAGCTCAATAACCCCGACAACTGCTCAGCATTCTAGGATTGGTTTAAGAGTATACCTCTATAAATGGATATCCTGACTATTGTTTTCCTCAATAATGATGAGGACTGTACCATATGATAATGTTAATAAGGTATTTGTACTCCCATCTCAGGTTCTATTGAGAACTATTTCCCATTAATGAGAAGTATGGATCCATACCTAGTCAAGGGTAGTCTGATACAACTTAGAATGAACCTTAGGATCCCTTTTGTTGTTAGTTGTGTTTTATTTTTGTTTTTACGGTAGATTTCCTACCATACATGTAAAAGTGATTTTAGAACAAAACACATCACTCCATTATTTTCTTCTGTGTATGATTGATCGTGATTATTGAAGACAACATTAACGCCTCGTGATGTTGAGTACAAGTTAAAGGACATCTCAACGGGAGAGGACCTAAAGACCTATAGTATTTTTCTTTTTGTAAGAGGGATAGGGTAGATGAACACTGCTCTGTATAGAACCTTTTTATGTATATATTGGGTTAGATAGTGTCTATCTTTTGATGTATTTTTTTTAGTTTTCTGTATTATCAAACCATGATGTACAGTTTGATATATATATACATAAGCAGTTTTTATCATTTCACTTCTATTTCCAAATTCTATTAAATTTAAAATTTTTCTATTATAGAATTAAAAAAAACACATTTTCATCAACTCAAATTAATAATTAAATTAATAGGAATTATATTTAAAATTAAAGGAGTGTTACATGAATCATCAAGTTTGTTCCTATAAACCCATTTAGTGCCTATTATTGGATGATCATTGGGTCTTGGGACCAATTCCCAAACTTCATTTCTTTTAAATTGGTTTAATTCTTCTTGCATTGCAAGTATCTAATTTTCATCCAAAATAGCTTCTTCAATGGATTTAGGCTCAACTTGTGATATAAAAGCCATAACATCACAATAATTTCTAAGAGAGTTTCAAGTTGTTACCCCTTTTGAGATCTCACCAATGATATTATCTAATGAGAGGTCTCTAGTTGTTCTCCACTCTTTTGGCAATTCATTTGTGGTTTCTAGGCATGCTTGTTCAGGTTCATTTGCATCCTTTTGTTGTGATGAATCCTCATTCATGTAAAGATCTCCAAGTGTATCTGCAACATTATCTATAACATCATTTCCCTCCTTTAAGGAGTTAGTTTCATCAAAGGTAACATGTACAAATTCTTCAACAAGTAAGGTTCTCTTATTATATACTCTATATGATTTACTGTTTAATGAGTATCTTAAAAAGATTGTTTCATCAGCTTTAGCATTAAACTTGCCAAGTTGTTTTTTGCCATTATTCAAAACAAAACATTTATAGCCAAACACCCTAAGATGTGATATGTTGGGTTTTCTCCCCTTGTAAAGTTCATAAGGGGTTTTCTTTAAAACAGGTCTTAAAAGAACTCTATTTAGGACATAACAAGTTGTGCTAACAGCATCAGCCCAAAAGTATTTGGTATATTATTCTCATTCAGCATTGTTCTAGCTAACTCTTCCAATGATCTATTCTTTTTTTCAACTACACCATTTTGCTGTGGTGTTCTAAGTGCTGAAAAGTTATGATCAATTTCAAGTTCTTCACAAAAACTTTCAAATTCATGATTTTGAAATTCCCTTCCATGATCACTTCTAATGGATGCTATTTTTAAATTGGTTTCATTTTGAATAACCTTGGCAAGCTTTTTGAAGGCTTTAAAGGCATCACTTTTTAGAGATAAAAACAATGTCCATGTATATCTAGAAAAATCATCTACAATCACAAGTCCATAGTAATTTCCTCCTATACTGATAATTCTAAAGGGACCAAATAAGTCCATATGCAGTAATTGCAAAGGTCTTTTTGTAGAAACAACATCTTTTGATTTAAAAGAGACCTTGACTTGTTTTCCCTTTTGGTAAGCATCACACAGCCTATTTTTTTCAAACTTGAGTTTAGGAAGATCAATTACTAAGTCCTTGGATGCTAATTTATTCAGGTGATCCATGTGTATATGAGCAGCCCTTCTATGCCACAACCACACATCATTTTCTTTTCCTAAAAGATACTTAGCATGCAATGTAGATGCACTATCGAAATTTAACATATAAATGTTTTCTATTCTATTTCCTAACAATTTAATTTCATTTGATGCATTTGCAATTATCATACAATATTCTGAATTAAAGACTACTTTAAAACCTTTATCACACAATTGACTAATACTTAGCAAGTTGTGTTTTAGACCTTCAACATATAGCACATTTTCAATCAAGATGTTTGAAGGGTTTCCAATATTACCAACTCCAAATATCTTTCCTTTGTTGTTATCACCATAAGTCACATATCCATCTTGTCTTGAGGAAAGACTTGAAAATTTAGTGACATCTCCACTCATGTGCCTTGAACAACCACTATCTAAGTACAACATTAAGTTTCAGGCTTTCAAGCACATCTACAAAACAAGATTAAGATTGAATTTTAGGTCCCTAACTTTTATTGGGTCCTTGAATGTTAGTAGAGGTCTTAGTTCCTTTAGGAATCCACATGTATTTACCACTAGGAATGCCAACATTTCTAATATAACATGAAGATGTTGTGTAACACCTGGCCACTTTCAGGATGAGTGACTGTCCCCACAAACCAACACAAGACTTTTCAGCGTGCTTTATCCTCACTCACACGCTTCTTGAGAAACTTTCCAGTAGGTCACCCATCCCTAAATTGCTCCAAGTCAAGCACGCTTAACTATGGAGTTCTTAAGTGATAGGTTACCAAAAAGTAGATGCATCTTGTTGGTATAGGTAGCACTTATTAATTCCTTTAAGATATCCTCAACTGTACAGTCCCATACCTATACAACTTCTAGATCCTTCTTATTCGGGTGTGTATTCAATTCATTCATGTACCCTTCTCGCTGAAAGTCTGCCAGGAGCCACTCCTTATCCGTGCCTCATCTCTTTTGCACCGACGATCATTCCCTGCCCTCGTCAATGCCCGAGATGTTACATGCCCACCAGATTCCACTTGGTTCATTCTCGAACCACACCGTACTGCAATGAGGCACAGAGTGTGTGCACTATATGGTAGCTTGTGTGAATGGGTCACCATAATGGTTATAGGTGGATCCCTGAGAACCTAGAGGGCAGAAAGCGCAATGTGAAGCTGAAAGGCCAGCCTCATAGAACCAGGAGCAAAAGAGTTTCCTGCTCTCGCTGTCTTAACAGAGTAGTAGGTGCTCTCAGCTCTGATACCACTTTGTGTAACGCTTGGGCGCTTTCAGGATCAGTGACTGTCCCCACAAACCAACACAAGACTTTTCAGCGTGCTTTGTCCTCACTCACACGCTTCCTAAGAAACTTTCCCAGAAGGTCACCCATCCCATAATTGCTCCAAGTCAAGCACGCTTAACTATGGAGTTCTTAAGTGATAGACTACCAAAAGTAGATGCATCTTGTTAGTATATGTAGCACTTATTAATTTCTTTAAGCTATCCTTAATCGTATAGTCCCATACCTGTACAGCCTCTAGATCCCTCTCATTCGAGTGTGTATTCGATTCATTCATGTATCCCTCCCGCTAGAAGCTTGCTAGGAGCTGCTCCTTGTCCGTGCCTCATCTCTTTTGCACCGACGATCACTCCCTGCCTTCGTCAGCGCTCGGAATGTTATCTTCCCACCAAGTTCTGCTTGGTTCGTCCTCAAACCACATTGTACTGGGAGAGAGGCCTTGCTTTGATACCACTTTTCAACGCCCGGCTACTTTCAGGATCAATGACTGTCCCCACAAACCAACACAAGACTTTTCAGTGTGCTTTGTCCTCACTCACACACTTCCCAGAAAACTTTCTAGGAGGTCACCCATCCCAAAATTGCTCCAAGTCAAACACGCTTAACTATGGAGTTCTTAAGTGATAGGCTACCGAAAAGTAGATGCATCTTGTTGGTATAGGTAGTACTTATTAATTCCTTTAAGCTATCCTCAACTATATAATCTCATACCTGCACAGCCTCTGGATCCCTCTCTTTCTGGTGTGTATTCGATTCATTCATGTACCCTTCCCGCTAGAAGCCTGTCGGGAGCCGCTCCTTGTCCGCGCCTTATCTCTTTTGCACCGGCGATCACTCCCCACCCTCGTCAGTGCCCGGAATGTTACATGCTATATGGCCTTTCCTACCTGTAACACCCTAAATTTCATATACTAGAAATAAACCACGAGGTAGCTTTTAGTAGGACCTTTTTCCATGTGTTATTAGACAAAAGACGTCTTAAGAGTTATTGTTATTAGATCACTTATTATTATTATTATTGTTCCTATTATTGTTATTATATTTATTGTTGTTGTTGTTTTTATTATTATTATTAATTCTTTGTTATGGTGTTATTATTATATTATTATTATTGTTATTATTAGTGTTATTGTTATCGACACCTTAGTATTAGAAATTAGTATGAATGTTATCATAGAACCCAAAAGAGCATCTAGCACCAATAATGGACTAAAGCTCACTAAGCTACATATCCACCCACATGTTATAAGAAGAGAATAGAGAAGAAGGATTAGGTTTAATCGTCAAAAAATAGAAGAAGAAAGAAGGTAGAGAGAATGAGGAGAAAAAGAAGAAGAAGAGGAAGAGAAAGAAGAGGAATAAAAACCGAAAAACCCAAACTCAGATTTACATGCCCATAAAGATGAGTGCTTTCCCCATGTCCTTCCTTGTCCTTTATGTTGTTCTTGTTCATCTATCTATCTTTTTCCCTCCTTATACCTAAATTTAGGAATTTGATGGATTTTGAGGGGATTGTGAGGGAGTAAGGGAATTATAGATTAGGTTGACCAATTATCAATGTAAAAGAGTGATTAAGAATCTAATTATTTATTTTGAAGCATTTAGAAACCAAAGACAATAGGAAAAATAAATTAAAATTAGTACCTTAGATCCGCCTGGCGGGATTAGATAGCTGCTGAGGGACTTTTCTTCAAGAACTGGATTTTGAGTTGGCGCTAGGCGCGCGAACCCGCTGGGCAGGGTGAAACACCCACTGGGCGGGTTGGGTCGTGACGCAAACCCTGTAACGACCCAACTGTCTCCACTAAACATACACCACATACTCCTTATCAGGTGAATAAAATCAATCATAACATATATATATATATATATATATATATATATATATATGTTATGATTGATTTTATTCACCTGATAAGGAGTATGTGGTGTATGTTTAGATATATATATATATATATATATATATATATATATATATATATATCGTACATATCAACTGAGAGATCCATTTATCTCTCCTAGTACCATACATGCACATCGGTATATCTATCATCATCATATCATATCAACAATGGGACAACACCAGCCCATATCAAAGATATCAAAATATACAAGTGTTGGAGAAACGGAATACAAAACTCACTCCCTATAACTGGTCAATCTATACAATCCCTTCAAAAAAAAAAACTATACAAAACAACACTTTCAAAACAAAAGGGGTTGCCTCGCAAGCAACTCCATCATCATCTCTGAGTAGCCAAGTCCATTGAAGCCTCGCCGTCTACTCCCACGCCATAGGACGTGATCATCACAGGCACATCAGCACAAGCAGCAACAACAGGACAACCAACAATAACAAAACACGGCAAGGGTAAGCTTACTAAAACAAGGGCATAACATATAATTATGGAGATCATCAACAATTCAAAACATCTAGTCACGAGTAATCACTAACAATTCACAACATTTAATTACGAGTATATAGCACCTCATCATACATCTAGAGTCCTCAACATATACACACCAAAATATTCATACAGAAGGGTTCTCAACTCAGGACTCCACATTTCATCACAATCACCATAACTATGTTAATGCATGATGACACGACTCTCGAGAGATTTACAACATATCGGGCGATCAGCTAGGTCTCACCCCCTACTATAGCCTATCTAAGCACCATTCAGGAATTGCCAAACTCTGATCTACGAATAAGCTTAGTGGTTTGTCAGGATGAGTGTATATGGGTGGTAGTTTACTGCGACACAAGGCCTGTATCGCCTTAGCCTCTTGTAGAGTCGCCCATCCACTCATCCCCAAAGGCCCATCGTTAACTACCCCACGTCTTATCCAGCACTAGGTTGGAGGCCTATCTGAGTACCAAGTCTAGTCACCATCCAACTTACGTGCTTACCCGCACCCCGGCATGAGGTCCATTGTCAGCTACCTCAACCGCCAACTATGCATGAATGCATGTACTACACACCATCAACTACTCAACCACAACCAATAAACATACGACATATATATGTATACCAATACAACTAGTGGCAAAGAGGTCCATCGTCAGCTACCTCACATTACCACTCAACATCCATCAACACCATATTGGCCCCAAACCGACCTCGATCATAATCAACAGGTAAGGCCTTATCTAAGCAACCTACCTCGAAAGGAACAATATCATACATTATAAGCGAAGGTCCTATCTAGGCAACCTTCCACTCAACTACCACTTTCCAACAATTTATCACATAACTCCATAATGATAATAAAGAAAACCAAGAACCCAGTTTAGAATCATAACAACATGTGGAGGTCCTATCTAAGCAACCTTCCACTTCAACAACATATCCAACAATCTAAAAGTGGTTGAAACAATCAACCTCACAAACCATTAATAACCTCACTCATGGCCATTCATTATATGATGACACAAACATCCTCAACAATCAAGTATACAATATGAATGGGCCTTTCTTGTGGAGTTTTAACATTTTTTTCCAAAGTTCCCAATTATTATACCAAACATTAAACCAATAGCATTCAACCCCATCTTTATATTTCTTAAAATTTCAACTTTAATGGTCCATACATGGCATCACAAAATTGACACCAAGTATCTCAAAAACAGGGGAGAATCAGGGGTTTTGTCGCCTGGCGCCGTACTCTTGTCGCCCGACATCAACATCACAGAGAGCAATAGCAAAATTCAGAGAAAATGTCGCCCAGCGAAAAAATCCGTCGCTATAGGCAAATTTTCGTCACTAAACTAAAATTCCGTCACTAATTAACAACATTTCAAACAGCATTCTATCAGCTGTCGCCCGACAACATAAATTGACGCCCCAGCGCCAAATTGCAATTTCTGCAGTTACAGGGAAGACGGCCCACTGATGTTCTTGACAAAATCAATCCATCCCAAGCACCACAAAACAATTCTAGACACTTTAAATACATTCTTAACCGATTACATTTTGATTTCTCCCACCAATCATCCACAAATTTTGAAAACCCCTTTTCAAAACCCATTTTGTCAAAAACGGACCCCAACTTAGGCACAACCAGATTTGGAACGAATCCAAGGTAAGATTCACACAAAATCATGCTCATACATCACAAATATACAAGTGTAAGCCTCCCTTACCTCTTGGAGCTTCCGAATCCAAGCTTGGAAAAGGGAAAAACATGAGAAAACCCAACTCTTGAGCCAAACCTTCAGAGCAACCACCACTCCTCACCAAAATGATAAAAAGGCTACGAATTTTGCCTCTACGCAGTGGGTTTGAGAGAATTTTGAGATAGTGAGAGAAGAGAGATAGGAAAGACGAGAGAATGAAAGAAGGAGGGGGATGGGAAAAAATGAGAGAAATGAGAAGCGGAGGGGGTTTTATATTTTGAAACCCTCCCTAGGCCTTACAAGGCTTCAGGCCCACTAAAGCTTAGGGTCCGTCTATTCACTCTCCAAAACTCACAATAGTTCTCACTTAACTGTTTTTCTCTCAACAACCCAAACCAATATCAAAAACACTCTCAATTTAGCTCTAGCACATTTGTCTCAATTCCTTGAACTCAGATAGGAATTCTAAGTTTACAACATACAACTAACACCATCCAACAATAATTAACAATAATCCACTCATTTATTTGTTTTTAAACACCATAGTCACATATTAATTTTTCACTTTTAGTTATTAAACCACTAAATCATGCATTAAGAAAACACGGTGTTACAGACCCGCCGGGCGGGTTGGGTTCAGGCGCAGACCCGCTGGGCGAGTTTATTGGACCGCTAGGCGGGACTTTCGTCCTTTTGAGCGAATACGACCTTTGCTATTCTAATCTATGTTATGAACTTTGTTTTGTAGTTTTTAACTCATTGTTATTTGTTTCTTTTATGCCTTGTTGAGTTTATAATGTATGATTGTTATGTACCTTGAAAAAACTGAGTGTGATATAAAATTGTATCAATGTCTCATGATAAAAGTCTATGAAGAGTTGTAAGCATTACATGTGACCATGCATCATAACATTTGAGTTATATAATGAGGAAAGTATGTAGGAATCTGGCTGGTGGAGGCCGTGATGGGTTGTCTAACCCTAGCCTTGGGGGTTATCCAGTTGGGAAAACTCCAATGGTCTATACTGATCGCATGGAGCCCGGGCGTATTGGCAAAATTGGGTAACCCTAACTAGTCACCGAAGGATATCATACTAGTTGAGAGTGCGAGAGCCGAAGGCATCAGTATCAATGACGCTTTTTATAGTCATGCATTTACTCCTAGTCTACTTTCCGACAAGTTTAGGTTGGTAGCATATATGCATGAGTAGAGATTTAGGAACTTAGTATGCATATGCATCTTGCTGCAATATAATATGTTGAACTGTGCTACGTTGTAATTGTGTGAAGTCTACGTGACCTTGTTCATAAGCGAATGATGTAATGTGTACATGTGTGAAAATGTGATTGTGTATTGTGATAAATTGTCAAGATTATGTATATATGCTCATGTTATGTTTGTTTAATGAAACAAAATGATGTGTATGTCTAGTTACTAGGCAAAAGATGTGAAATAAATGTATGCTAGTAATTAGAATTGTGTTTGCTACCTCAAGGATAAGTGAGAGGCTAGGCCCTAGGATAGTGTTATGAAGGTTCTAGTTGGATAATAATAGTTGTGAATGAGATAAAGAAAGAATGAATCTCCACACAGCATAATAGAAAGGTATAAGACAAGTAAGAGAGAACAAAACGAGGGTATTAAGGTGAGTGTTAAGGGAGTGTCAAAAGTATTTTAGAATGTCTGTGACCTTAGACTTGACCCATAGAGAACAACCTTAAATATCAAAAGGAAGAAGAATAAAATCTAAGCATGAAGGGTTTAAATACTAGAGAAAGTTTTGGGTAAGAAAAAGTTCTTAGGTTGAGAATGAGATAGTAAACTAATATAACAATTGGGAGAATGAGAGAGTAGTTAACACAAGAAGTATTGAAGATTAAAAGGTGTAGACTAGACAATAGGTATGGAGAATTATGAAAGACCTAATGAGTTTAAAGCCATAAGAGATAAATGATGAAGGTCGTCGAAGCAGAAGAGTCTAACCCAACCGTAGAGTCCTTAGAGCACTCATTAAGACATTATGTCTCACTCCTTTAAGTTTTTCCTTTTTCAGGATACAAGTGAAGACATGTACAGATGGAGCTTGGAGTCACGTGCAAGAAGACGTAGTCTACTTTATAGTGCTTTCTTGTATTCCTCTTTATGTTTTGTATGACACCTTTGAAGGATAGATGAGATGTATTAGGCATGTATGATATTTTATAGTTTTATTCTTATATGAATATAATTGTATTTATGAGTCGCTTCAACATGTTGTTTCTATGTTTTTAAGTCTTTTTTTTTGTTCTTAGAAATCTAGGCTTAGTTATGGTAAAACCCCTTAGGGTGTTACACTACCACAATAAAAGCAAGTCACAAATGGATAGCTAATGGCCTTTCTAAAACTGAAAAAGTTCTTGTAAGATTTTTGTTGAGTTTCAAAATTGTAACCAATTCTAGCTTTATCAAATACACACTTTTGTCTACCAAGCAAAATATCCAAGTTTGCTCTTCCTTTTGTGAACTTTGCAAGAGTCATTTTAAGATTCTCATTTTCAACTTTAAGACTAATGCAATTCTTGCAATCTAAGACTTCAAGAGAGGATGAAGATGCACAACTACATGTAGAGTTTCTATAGATCATTTCCATGGTTTCATGCTCTAATTTGAGATCATCCAACTCTTTTTACAACTTAGCTAACTGTGATTCATATAGTTTAATTTTTCTTTTGAACCATTTCATGCGTCTCTAAGAATACTTCATGTAATTGATCATAGTTAGAAGAGGTTTCAAAATCAGAATCACTTACAGCACTTTGCTCATCATAACTTGCCATTAGACACAAATTTGCTTCTTCATCCGCTTTGAATTCACTTGAAGAGCTCATGTCATTTTCATCCCATGCAATGTAAGCTCTTCTAGCTTTGCTTGGTTTCTTAGGCTTTTTCTCTCCCCCATTGATGTTTCTTTAAGTAAGTTGGGCAGTTCGCTTTGATGTGTCCTTGTCCTCCACATTCAAAGCAAGTATAATTTGAAGGAGTTGCCTCATTCTTCTTAATGACTTTCTTGAATATAGGGTTTCCTTTTCTACTCTTCTTCTTCTTCATGAATTTGCTGAATTTCTTCACAAGAAAACTAAAATTCTCATTGTCTGAATCATCCAAGCTTGAGCTATCATACTTGTCATCTTCTTTTTTTGATGAAGAGGCCTTAAGTGTTATGCCTTTCTTCTTTTTGTCTATTTCTTCTTCATGAGCCAGGCGGTGAAGCTCAAGTTCATGCTCCCTAAGCTTTCCAAATAGTGTAACAAGTGTCATAGCTGTAAGATCTTTGGATTCAGCAATTGTTGTCACCTTTGGTTGCCAAGATCGATTGAGACATTTGAGTACTTGTACATTCAACTCTTTCCTATTAAATTACTTCCCAAGACCAGTTAGGTGATTAACAATATGTGTAAATCTTTTTGACAATCAGAGATAGATTCATCATTATTCATGCAGAACATCTTATACTCTTGAACTAATGTATGCTTTCTAGCTCTTTTAACATCATTAGTTCCTTCATGAGTAACTTGCAAATCATCCCACATTTCTTTTACAGTTGAACATTGAGATACTGTAAAGAACTCATCAAGAGTTAATGCAGAGGTTATTATGTTCTTTGCTTTTAAATTGTATTAAGCTTTTCTCTTTTCTTCTTCAATCCACTCAATCCAATGTTTTATTACTTGTTCTCTTTTTTCCTCACACTTAGGAACATATGGTCCATTTTCTACTACATCACATATAGTGTAACACCCCAAATTTCAAGTACTAGAAATAAACCACGAGGTAACTCTTAGTAGGACCATTCCCTTGTGTTATTAGACAAAAAAATGCCTTAAAAGTTATTCTTATTATATTTCTTATTATTACTATTTCTATTCTTGTTAATATTATATTTATTATTGTTGTTGTATAAGTTGTTATTGTTGTTGTTGTTATTATTATTATTATTATTATTATTATTATTATTATTACTATTATTGTGTTGTGTTGATGTTATTATCTTTATTATTATTGTTGTTGTTGTTGTTGTTGTTGTTGTTATTAATGCCTTAGTATTATAAATTAGTAGGAATATTATCATAGAATTCAAAGAGCACCTAGGGCCCAATAGGGGAACTAAAGCCCACTAAGCTACATACTCAGCTACATGTTATAAGAAGGGAATAGAGAAGGAGGGTTAGGTTTAGCCGTCACAAAATAGAAGAAGAAAAAGTTAAAGAGAATGAGGAAAAGAAGGGAAGAAGAAGAGGAAGAATAGAAACCGGAAAATCCAAACCCTAGAACTCAACTTTGCATGTCCCAAAGGTGAGTGCTCTCCTCCATATTCTTCCTTGTCTTTTATGTTGTTATTTTTCATCTATTTACCTTTTCCCCCTCCTTATGCGTAAGATTAGGGATTTGATGGGTTTTGAAGGAATTGTGAGGAAGTAAGGAATCTATAGATTAGATAGTCTTTTGGCGACTTTTCTTCAAAACTAGATTTTGCCTTGGCGCTAGGCGCGCAGACCCGTTGGGCGGGGTGAAACACCCGTTGGGCGGGTTAGGTCTTGACGCGGACCTACTGGGCGGGTTGGGTTTCGGCGCGAACACGCTGGGCGGGTTCGCTGGACCGCTGGGCGAATACAACTTTTGCTATTACGTTCCTTGTGTTTGTGAACTCCTTTTGGCAGTGTTTAACTCATTGTTATTTGTTTTTTTATGCCTTGTTGAGTTTATATTGTATGGTTATTATTTACCTTAAAAATATGAGTGTGATATGAAATTGTGCCTATGATTCATGATAAAAGTCTATAAAAGTTGTAAGCATTATATGTGACCATGCATCATAACATTTAAGTTATGTGATGAGGAAAGTATGTAGGAATTTGGCTGGTGGAGGCCGTGATGGGTTGTTTAACCTTAGCCTTGGGGGTTATCCGGTTGGGAAAACTCCAATGGTCCATGCTGATCCCATGGAGCCGGGGCGTACTGGCAAAACTGGGTAACCCTGACTAGTCACTGGGGGATATCATGCTAGTTGAGGGTGCGAAAGCCGAAGGCATCAGTACCTATGACGCTTCTTATGGCCTGCATTTACTCCTAGTCTATTTTTTGAAAATTTTAGGTTGGTACCACATGTGCATGAGTAGCAGTTTAGGAACATAGCACGCCTATGTATCTTGTTGTAGTGTGATATGTTGAAGTATGCTACGTTGTAATTATGTAAATTCTATATGACCTTGTTCATAAGCGAATGATGTAATGTGTACACGTGTAAAAAGTGATTGTGTATTGTGATAAATTGTCAAGATTATGTATATGTGCTCATGTTATGCATGTATGTCATGCTTGCTTGATGAAACAAAACGATGTGTATGTCTAGTTACTAGGCAAAAGATGTGAAATAAATGTATGCTTGTAATTAATTGTGTTTACTATCTCAAGGATAAGTGAGAGGCTAGGCCCTAGGATAATGTTGTGAGGGTCCTAGTTGGATAATAATAGTTGTGAATGAGGTAGAGAAAGAGTGAATCCCTACACAGCGTAATAGAAAGGTATAAGACAAATAAGAGAGAACAAAATGACGGCATTAAGGAGAGTGTTAAGGGAGGGTCAAAAGTACTTTAGAATGTCTGTGACCTTAGACTTGACCCATAGAGAACAACCTTAAATATTAAAAGAAAGAAAAATAAAATCTAAACATGAAGGGTTTAAATACTATAGAGCATTTTGGGTAAGAAAGAGTTCTTAGGTTGAGAATGAGATAGTAAACTAATATAACAGTCAGGAGAATGAGAGAGTAGTTAACACAGAAAGTATTGAAGATTAAAAGGTGTAGATTAGACCGTAGGTATGGCGAATTATGAAAGACCTAGTAAGTTTAAAGCCATAAAAGATAAATGATGAGCGTTGTCCGAATAGAAGAATCTAACCCAGCCATAGAGTCCTCAGAGCACTCACTGAGACATTATGTCTCATTCCTTTAAGTTTTCCATTTTTTAGGATACAAGTGAAGATATGCGCAAATGGAGCTTGGAGTCACATGCAAGAAAACATAGTCTAGTTTATATTATGTTTTTGTATTCTTTTTATATTTTGTACGAAACCTTCGGGTGATAGATAAGTTATATTTGGCATGTAGGTTTTTTTTATTGTATTGTTCGTATATAATATTTAATTATATTTATGAGTAGCATTTGTATGTTGTTTCTACCTTTTAAAGTTTTTTTTTTTTTAAATCTAGACCTAGTTACGGTTATGCCCCTTAGGGTGTTACATATAGCGACATCAATCGATTCAATAAATATTTTCATGCGAACTTTCCAGTAGGTATAGTTTTCAGCATTGAAAATAGGGGGTCTATTAACCGAACCACCTTCACCATAATGCACTTGATTTCCAGCCATTTTAAAAGAAATCTTGAAGTAACTCTCAAGAACCTTGCTCTTGATACTAATTGTTAAACAAAAGGGCTGGATCTAAGAGTGGGGTGAATTGGATCTTTCAAAATTTTCAAGAATCCCTAATTTCTTTTCAATAATGAATAACTAGATTTTTCAAAACTTTGAATCTTATTGATTTGGTTATACAAATGAAATAGAATTGGATCAATTTATCTTGAACTTTTCTATGCAAAGAGTCTTATAATTTTAAATGCAAGTGATCAAGATTTAATATGCAAGCAAGAGATAGAGGAAAGAAAAAGAGGAAACAAGAATTGTACTAGTTCGATCACTGCTACTGTGATCTACATCCAGTTTCCAATCAAACTGATTGGTGTTATCACTAAGTAATTCAAATGTTTACAAACACTATGCATAAACACAAGAATTACAATCAAACAAAACACACAATCAAGTTTCTTGAACCCTATCAAGAAAAACTTGAATTCTTTCTTGTGGAACCCTACCGCAAGGAAGATAAGCGAAACACCCTCTCACGAACGAAAATCAAATTAGAAGAAGGTTAGATATCATCTTGATTTGTAATAGATGGAAAACAATGAAAAACCAATCAAACTTTACCCAAGTAAAGACTTTTCTTTATCCTCAAGGTTAATGCATCATGAACTCTTTGACTTTGATCCAAAACTTGTAATGAAGAGGAAGAGTAATATGAATTCTCTCCAAAAAAGCTCTCTCTCAATTTTTTTGGAAATTGAAGTTGTGAAGTGTTGTTTAAAGACTCACAAAGGTTCACTTTATATAGAGCTTACTGGAATAACTAGTTGTTTAGATTTATAATCAGTTATTTTGTTATTTGAAATCTGGAAAATGAACTTTGAATGGGTTTAACTAGTTATTTTCATTTATAACTAGTTAAAATAGAGGCCATGCGTTTTTGGTCTTGCTAGAATAACTAGTTATATAACTTTGTAACTAGTTATTTTTGCATAGGACAAAAACAATGTTATATTATGTAATTGGTTACAGAATTATGTAATTAGTTACAGCAGGAATAACTGATTACATAATGTTGTAACTAGTTAAAACAGAATAGATGTAACTGATTACATATCAATTTAATTAGTTAAAACAATGTAGATATTCATTGTTTATGCAAATTTAAACAGATTTAATCAATTACAAAGCCAACTTAACCAATTAAATGGTTCTTAAACATAAGATTGAATTATTCTAAAGCCTTAATATATAGCTTTCAGTTCCTATCAATTTAAAACTTAGTTTTATTCAATTATTCCTCTTTAAACTTAATTTTAGACTTATAAAAATATGTTTCCACTTTGTTAAACCTTTAAGTCTTAAACTTTAAGCTCATTACCATCAAACCATCAAGGGTAAAGATAAATCATGCAAGACTCACAACCACACACATGCATAAACACACATTACAACTTTGCACTCATCAAGAGGCTAAATCATCAAAACTATATTAAATCTCCTTAAGGGCAAGAGTAATTCTCTTCTTGCTTCTTCAAGCTCAACCTCATCAGTTTGTGATAAAATTGCTACAAATTTCTAGAAAAGTGTAGTGCTAATATATGTCTATGGAAAAGTAAAGAACATTCTAGAATACTCTTGTAAAATATTCACAATGTATTTAGAAAATTCTAGAAACTTATAGAAATGTAGCTATAGGAAAAAAATAGAAAAGCTAAGAGAAAAGTGAAGAAAACTCTAGAACAACGAAGTATAGATATTTCTAGAACTTTCCTTACTTGCCTATAAATAGGCAATGGATCTTTGCATTATAACAAGCACTTCCACATATCAAATAAAGTCTTATTATCATTCTCTATCAACTACTTCTATTTTATTCAACACTTTTACACATACTTTCTAAAACTAATAGTGGCACCAGAGCTACGTTCAGTCATTTACTGGGCGTAGAGATATCATCCAACTACTTCCAAAAATCCTACTATATTCTTCACTAATTCCATAATTTTTCCCTAACCAATGGCTGATACTATTCAACTATCATCTATTCTTGTTCTTATTTTTACCAGAGAAAATTATGATTTTTAGAGCATTAAAATGAAGACATTTTTTTGCTCTCAAGATTTATGGGATATTATTGAAGATGGATTCACTATTCCTATAGACACTTCTACTTTGACTACAGCTCAAAAGAAAGAGCTAAAGGAAAACAAGCAGAAAGATTCAACGGTATTATTTATTCTACAACAAGCAGTAGCTGACACAATTTTTCCAAGAATAATGGGTGCCACAAGTGCTAAAGAAGCATGTAGTACACTATAGGAGGAGTTTCAAGGAAGTGCCAAGGTACGTGCCGTTAAACTTCAAACTCTAAGACATGAGTTTGAATTAATAAAAATGAAGGAGTTTGAGACCGTAAAAGATTACTATTCTAGGATAAAAGAAATATTTAGTCAAATGAGAACATACGGGAAAAATATTCTTGATAAGAGAATTGTTGACAAAATTCTAATTTCTATTCCCCATAAGTATAATGCTATTGTGACTATAATTGAGCAAACCAAAGATCTGTTTACCTTATCAGTGACAGAACTAACGTGCTCTCTTGAAGCATATGAGCAAAGATTGAGTAGGCATGATGAAGACTCTGCCAAAAATGCCTTTCAATCAAAGCTCAAATTACAGTCTCAAAATAAAGAATATGGAGGAAAGAAAAATAATGGAGAAATTTCTAGAAATAAAGGAAATTCTAGAAGTTTCTCTAAGACCAATCACGATAAATATTTTCCATGTGGCATATGCAAGAAGACAAGTCACTTGGAGAAAGACTGTTGGCATCATGGAAAGCCACAGTGTCAGTATTGCAACCAATTTGAACATGAAGAGAAGAATTGCCGCAACAAAAACAAGCATTGAGCAAATTTTGTTGAAGAGCATGATAGTGAGCAACATCTTTTCTATGCTACCCGAGATCCCAATGATGAAACAAGTGGAAGATGGTACTTGGATAGCAGTTACAACAATCACATGGCCAAAGATAGGAGCATCTTCAAAGAAATTGATAACTTCGTCAAAGTAAAAGTTTGATTGGGAAATGGCACAATGGTGGAGTCCAAAGGCACAGGCACTGTCATGGTGGAGACAAAGAAAGGTACGAGACTCATCAAAGACGTCTTATTTGTTCCCAATCTTAGAGAAAATCTCTTGAGCATTGGCCAAATAATGGAGAAAGGCTATGCTCTACACTTTGAAAGAGATACATGCACTATTTGTGATAACTATAACAAAAGACGGGAAATAACACAAGTTAAAATGAAGAAAAGAAATAGAAGTTTCCCGATAAGCTTCAAATATACTACCAACATTGCCATGAAATGGCATCAAAGATTTGGCCACTTCAACATCCATGCCTTGAAGCTATTGTACCAAAAGAATATGATGAGAGACCTTCCATGCTTGAAAGAAAATAACAAAGCTTGTGAAGGATGTCTTTTTGGAAAGCAACATAGACTATCATTTTCAACTGACAAAGCATAGAGAACTAAAGATGTGTTGGAGTTAATCCACACTGACATTTGTGGACCAATGAGGACATCATCACTCAATAATAACAGGTACTTCATCTCTTCATTGATGACTTTTCTAGAATGACCTGGATATACTTCATTAAAGAAAAATCAAAAGTCTTTGGAATATTCAAGAAGTTTAAAGCTCTTGTCAAGAAGAAAAGTGGGAAACATATAAAGGTACTTAGAAGTGATTAAGGCAAGGAGTACAACTCACACAAGTTTGATAAGTTTTGTGAAGATGAAGGCATTGAGCGCCAACAAATCGTTGCATATTCTTCGCAACAAAATGGCACCTTTGAGAGGAAGAATCGCATAGTCATGGAGATGGCTAGATCAATGCAAAAGGAAAAGGGTTTGCCTAACACTTTTTGGGCAGAAATAGTTTACACTACAGTCTACATACTAAATAGATGTCCTACTAAGACAATACAAGACAAGACTCCTATTGAAGCATAGAGTGGGCAAAAACTGTCAGCTAAACACCTACGAGTATTTGGATCTATTTACTATATATATGTTCCTAATGAGAAGAGACATAAGTTAGAAGACAAGACTATACAAGGTATTTTCTTGGGGTACAATACATAGTCAAAAGGCTATCAAGTCTACAACTTGTAAACAAATAAGCTCACCATCAATCGAGATATTGAGGTAGATGAAAATGTTGTTTGGAATTGGGAAGAACAAAAAGTTGTGAAAAGTAACATTCCCGTTCTAAAGCAACAACCTCAAGAAGAAGTTGAGGAAGTAGCAAGGGTTCTAGGTACGCTTCCTCCACCTCCACAGCAACAAGATTCCTCAGCAAAGTCTACTCCAAGACGAGTAAGATCTTTGGTGGATATATAAGAAACTTGCAACATGGCTATGCTTGAGCCTGAATGCTATGAAGAAGCATCAAAGCAAGAAGTATAGGTCAATGCAATGGAAGAAGAAATTAAAATGATCGAAAAGAATAATACTTGTGAGGTTGTAGATTATCCACACGAAAAAGATATTATTGGAGTAAAATGGGTCTACAAAACAAAGCTCAATCTTGATGGAACCATACAAAAGCATAAGGCTAGACTAGTTGCTAAAGGCTACTCACAACAACCTGGAGTTGACTATAATGAAACATTTGCTCCAGCTACGCACCTAGATACAATAAGAGCTTTAATAGCTCTTGCAACACAAAAAGGTTGGAGCATCTACCAATTGGATGTCAAATCTACATTTCTAAATGGAGTGCTTGAAAAAGAGATTTATGTTGAGCAACCATAAGGCTTCATTAGCAAAGGCAATGAAGGTAAAGTACTAAGACTAAGAAAAGTCTTATATGGTCTCAAGCAAGCTCCCTGAGCATGGTACAGCAGAATCGATTAGTACTTCACCGATCAAGGATTCAAGAGGAGCAAGAGTGAACCAACACTATACATCAAGACTCAAGTTCAGTATGATACTCCCATCGTCTCCCTATATGTAGATGATCTTATATACATAGAAAAAAATATGAAAATGATGAATGATTTTAAAGAAGACATGATGAAGACATTTGAGATGACAAATCTTGGCTTGATGAATTACTTCCTCAACATAGAGGTAAGACAACAAAAGGAAGGAATATTTATCTCTTAAAAGAAATACACTGAAGCACTATTGAAGAAATTCAAGATGCATAGTTGCAAGGCGGTGAGTTCTCCTTTCGTTATAAACAAGAAGCTGAAAAAGGATGACAGAGCACCAGGAGCTGACGCATCATGCTATAAGATCATCTACATTGTCTCCCTATATGTAGATGATCTTATCTACACAAGAAACAATATGAAAATGATGAATGATTTTAAAGAAGACATGATGAAGACATTTGAGATGACAGATCTTGGCTTGATGAATTACTTTCTCAACATAGAGGTAAGACAACAAAAGGAAGGAATATTTATCTCTCAAAAGAAATACACTGAAGCACTATTGAAGAAATTCAAGATGCATAGTTGCAAGGCTGTGAGTTCTCCTTTCGTTATAAACAAGAAGCTGAAAAAGGATGACGGAGCACTAGAAGCTGACGCATCATGCTATAAAAGTTTGATTAGTAGCCTATTATATCTCACAGCCATGTGACCAGACATCATATATGTTGTAAGTCTTCTATCAAGATTCATGTAGAGGCTAAGTCAAATTCACTATGGATCAGCAAAAAGAATTCTAAGATACTTACAAGCCACGAAGGAGTTTGGTATATGGTACAAAACCATGACCAACTCAAGGCTGACTGGCTACACCGACAGTGATTAGGCAGGATCGATAGACGACATGAAGAGTACTTCAGGATTTCCTTTTCACTAGGATCGGGAGTATACTCCTAGGCATTTAAAAAGCAAGCAACAATTGCCCAATCAACAACAGAAGCAGAGTACGTGGCGGTTGCAGAATCTACAAGCCAAGCACTATGGCTTCAAAGATTACTTGAAGAAATGGGTGAACAACAAAAAGGACCTACTATAATCTATTGCAACAACAAATCAACTATAGCAATGGTGAAGAATCCAGTCCATCATCAAAGGACAAAACATATAGCTATTAAATATCACTTCAACATAGAAGCAAAGGCAACTAAACAAGTTCAGCTTGAGTACTGCAAAACAGAAGATCAAGTTGTAGAGATTTTTACAAAGGCACTACCAAGAGACAAGTTTGAGCAATTGCGAACTATGTTTGGAGTTTCCAAAATTTGTATCAAGGAGGAGTGATGAAATTGCTACAAATTTCTAGAAGAGTGTAGTACTAATAAATGTATATAAAAAAGTAAAGAACATTCTAGAATACTCTTGTTAAATATTCACAATGTATTTAGAAAAATCTTGAAACTTATAGAAATGTAGCTATAGGAAAAAATAAAAAAGCTAAAAGAAAAGTGAAGAAAACTCTAGAACAACAAAGTATAGATATTTCTAGAACTTTCCTTGCATGCCTATAAATAAGCAATGGATCTTTGCATTGTAACAAGCACTTCCAAAGCACTTCCACATGTCAAATAAAGTCTTACTATCATTCTCTATCAACTACTTCTATATCATTTAATACCTTTACACATATTTTTCTAAAACTAACAGTTTGTGAAGCGTGTTGTTGATAGGGGCATCCTTATTTCTGGGTTTGTAAGTGCAAGGACAATAATGATGTGAGACTAGCTTGAGAACTACAATGCATTGTTGTCCTAATTCATTGTTGCTTTTTAAGGTCAACATCATCAGTTTGTGAAGCGACTATTGTTCATTAGGGCCATCTTTGTTTCTGGGTTCGTAAGATCTTCGTTTAGCATGTGGTCCGTCAATGACAATTGATGAAATCGTCAAAGTGGGATTGTTAAAAGGTGATAAAACTGTGAGATGGTTTCTGTTTGGTTTATGTTTCCATTATGTTTGTAATGTGAAGACTGTTGTCATTTTTTTGAATGCAAAGAAAGTTTGTTTGGTGAAAAGGGAAATTTTTTGTGACTGTATTGGGGTCATGTGCTATTGTCGAAAATGTTGGTTTTTGTTGGTCCTTATTTTACACTACGACAATGTTGGATTATTCGTTCTATTATTATTGTAAATGTTTTTAATCAGCCAAAGATGAGGGAATGAAAATTTGAGTTGTGATTAAGAGATTTGGGTTGTATATTTTGTTTGGAATGGTTTACCATTTCTGCTAGCTTGTGTGATAATGTTGATTATACAATTTTTCGTCAAATGGATTTTTTGGTACATTGGTTGTGGTTAGTTGCGAAGTATGTGATGTATTAGTTGGACTTGTTTTATAGGGAGCAGATGTTGGTACTTGTGACTGTGGCTTTATTTGTGATTCCACTACCATGTAGAATCATTGTCTTATGGAAAATAGTAAAATGTGTAAATAATTGATGTTGTTTGGTATGAGTGTGCATGATGTTGTACCTTCGTTTTCTGCATTCATGATATTTTGAACATTTGTGATATAAATACATAGGTAGCACAGATGCAATATATGCAGTATAGTGTGTATTTCTTGAGATTTTGAAGATGTAATTTTTGTAAAAAAGTGAAAGGAATGAGTGATGTGGTTTGCTCACTATTGCAGAAAATACTTTTTAAAGCATGAATTTAACTCGGTTCAAAATGAACCAGTTTAGAATAAGAACGCGGTGGCATTTTTGAAATTTGATCAAATTTTTTTAACTCGGTTCAGGTTCAACCAATTTAAAAACAATATTTGAATTTAAGATAGATAATACGGGCCACTTTTTAAATCGGTTCCAGCTGAAACAATTTAAAAAGAGACCTTTTAAATCGTTTCCAGCTAAACCGATTTTAAAAAGTGGCTTCTTATACATGTTACACACATGCGCGTCTTCATTTTTGCCTGTCCAAATATCTTTTACTTGAAATCCTCCTTCCTCAACCATATCCCTTAGCCATTTTCGAAGCACCTCCACTATTTTCTACTCCATTTTCAAAGCACCTGCACTGTTTTCTACTCTATTCGAAGCTCCTCGCACAAAGAACCTTCATTGTTCGAAGCTTGTCCTTCCTCATCCATATCCCTTGCCTTGTTCGTCGCTCTCAAACTTTCTCCAAGCTCGTAACTCGTGCAAGAAGGTTGCCATTGTCGTTGTTGGAGCTTGCGCACTCGTGGAAGGGGAAGCTAACTTTGTATACTTTGTGAGCAGCTCGAAGCACACTCATGGGTTAGTGATTTTTGATTTGGTTCATTATTGGTTGTTCGAAGCTCGTCCTTCCTCATCCATATCCCTTGCCTTGTTTGTAGCTCTCAAACTTTCTCCAAGCTTGCAACTTGCACAAGAAGGCTATCATTGCCATTATTGGAGCTCATGCACTCGTGGAAGGGGAAGCTAACTAGATGTACTCTGTGAGTAGCTCAAAGCACACTCGTGGGTTAGTGATTGTTGATTTGGTTCATTATAGTTTGTTTTGGATTGTATCTATTGTGATTTTTTTTAAGATAATAATGTGATTCTGCTTTTGGAGCAAGTGTATGGACATGGTTATTAATTTTTATGTTAATTTAAAATTACACTTTTTAAATCAATTCCCCACTGAACCAAGTTAAAAAGTATTTTTTAAATCGGTTCAACTTATGATGTAAAATGATAATACTTTCTATATCACCAATAACTGTGGTGTGTTGGTTATTGTTAAAGTAATTTGTTATATTTTAGTGGTTGTCGTTGAATTGAATTGGAGTTGTCGCAACCAGGGTTACAGCGGGATGGTGAAAAATATGATAAAAATAGAAGAATTGCCACCATAGTTTATTAAGAGAAAACATATGAAGAAAATCCAAAAGAAAATGGTCTCAAACAAAAAAAACAAATTTAGGAGCCAGTTACATTTAGGGAAAGTGTTAGCACCTTACGAAGTCCGTCATAAAGACGATTACCCCTAATTAAATATGCAAAATTGGATAGCTTTAAAAATATTTATTTTATCCCTTAAAAGAAAAAATATATTATTTTATTTATTTACAAATTTTATTTTTAAGAATTTTATTAAAAAGAAAATATTTTATTTTATTTTATTTTTAAAATTATTATTTTTGAAATCGACATAAGTGGTCTCCTCCTCCCACGTATCCTTCAGTGCAATAAGAAATCATACTCACATAGTTCTTTGTTGAAAATATTTTGTGTGTTGATTTTTTTAATTATTATTATTAAATTTGACATCACCAAGTTGTACAACTCAAATATGTCAAATTTATCAAATGGCCAAATAAGAAGTACTTTCAAAGTAGTCATATTTAAATTTTATTATTTTTTATTTAATTTTAAATTATCATTTTATATTTTAGAAAAATAATTATTATTATTATTATTATTTTATCATTTTTTTACTTTTAAAAAATATATTAGTAATTCTAATTAAAAGACTTGGATTAGTAAAATCCAGTTTATGAAATGTAAATTAGGCCCAGCCCAATCCTTAAGCCCAAGAAAACAAAACACAAAAAAACTAAGCCTAAGCCCAAAGGCACCTTTCACAATAGGTAAAGGGCTTTTGATAATTGTACCTCTCCAAAGTGATAAATACACCTCCCCTTTTCTTTTTCTTTTTTTTTACAATTTTTCCCTAATTACCCTTTTAATCCATTCATGCACCCTTCCAATGTACCTCAAAATAATAAGGACAAATCCATTGTCTCTCACAACTTGTCAAGCCCAATTCAATATAGCATCTCAGGAAGGAAAAACCTAAAATAATATATAAAAATTTAGTTTTTCATGGTCACATGGTGATAACATAACAAAATTAATTTATCCTTCAATTACATTTATAGTATTGAATGCATCACTACAATCAACAATCTTATTTTTTTTTCTCATCAGTTGGTATATTCATCATCTCCGACATCTCACTAACATGGTATTCCATGTCTATATTCAAATAAAAATACAATTAATTAAATAGTAATGAAAAAATAAAAATAAAAGAAAAAGAAGAGTAAAAAAATAACAATAAAAAACTTTCAAAAATTACTTTCCGGAATAGACAATTGCTTATTCTGGAAAGTAATTTCCGAAACTATGTTTCATAGTTCCAAAAAGTGCTTTTTAGAACTACATGTCATTGTTCCGGAAATTACTTTCCAAAATAGGCAATTGTCTATTCCGGAGAGTAATTTTCAGAATACTAACGAAAACGATTGAAACACAAATTTTTAGAAACAATGCTTGATACAAAGGATAAAGATAAAAATACTACCTGAAATGCAATCACAAAAACGCACTGCCTTGTATAAACAATGAAAATGAGCCGCATATCACATATCACACAATATTCACAGTTATTTTTGAAAGTGAAAAAAAGCATGAAAATAGAAGATAAGCATTTAAAGAATAATGATGGACGTGTAAAAATAGGGTTAAAGAATGATAAAGATGAGGGAATGAGCAAAATTCAAGTTTTAAGAATAATAAAGATAAAGGTACAAAATTAGGGTTTAAACAATAATGAAGATAGGATGTAAAAATAAGTTAATATTATTTTTATATAAAAGGTTATTTTGATAATAAAAATTATTTTTAAAAAAATGGGAGGTATATTTATTGATTAGGGAGGTGTAATTGTCAAAATCGTAGGTAAAGGGGGAACGGTCTTATGATAATGACAAATGGGCCAAGCCCATGACATAACCCAGCAAACTGGAAATGGGTAAACCCTGTTCAGCACCATTCGCTGACCCGAAGGAAAGTGCACAGTGCCACAAATCAAGCTCGCCTACTCTCGTTGAAGCGGTGGTGGAGGAGAACACTCGATTCTCTGACACCGGCGCGAGTACAGCGGGGAGGTCTCGTGACGACGAAGCAAACCCGCCCAACCATGGCTGCGCGAATCCACGCGGCTGCGACGGCGAGAGGTAGACGAACCCTCGAACTGAGATGACGGCGTGGCGGCCAGGGATTCGCAGGAGCGCGAGGATTTGCGCAATAACTGACAGTTCGCACGATGTGCAATGGCAGGAAGTGGCTGGCGATTCGCGGCGCGGACACTTGAGTTCGTGCGTTGGATTTTGGTGAAGACACCGGCGCGGGTTCGCGCCACGGTGGTTGCGAGAAAAAGTACTGTTCTGGTTTTGCTAATTCCTCTTCTTCTCTTTTTTTTTTAAACTATTTATTTATGCTCTTTTTGTTTTGGAATTATTTTGGTGTTGATTCACTAATTTCTGGTGCTTGTGATGCCATACTGTGTACATTAGTGGATGCTGGTGAGAAAAAGAAAATTCAGAGTGTTATTGTGTGGGAATGTGACGCGAGTGAATGAGTGCTGTTAAGTATGCGTGAGTAATCAGTGTGCGCTCGTGACTCTGAGGCTATGTGGTTGGTATGTGCAGAAGGTGTATATGTGTGTGATGATATGTGTTAAACGAAGATCTGTATTGTGATTGTATGGAAAAAGAGGAGAGATCCTGAAATATTGACGCAGGGGTGATATTACTTATCTGAGTGCTTTTCTTGTGTGAAAGTGATGTGCGGATTCAAACACAAACACAGATCAAATAATATAGATGCAAACACATAATAATAGCAATAATCAAGCAAAAGAAAGGAAGAACATGGCTAATAACAATGATCAGAAGAGATAAATGGACATGACGTAAGAAAATGCAATACATAGTGACATGAAAAGAGAAAAACCCAGAGTTATACCTCCTGGATTTTTCTAGCAGAGAGGGAGCAATCAGTTCTTCAGAATCTGGTAGCCATTTTGTGAACGTGTATTCCCTCCTCAGTCCTCCCCTAAAGGTTTCTTCAACCATCCTTTTCATAGACACCAACTTCCCTTCAAAAGCAATTTTCTTTGTTAAATTATTTTTAAAAGTTTGTTGTAACAAACTTTCCCCTAGAAGGATCTCTCTCCTCTCTTTTTTCTATTTTTTTTCTTTTGTTGTTTTAAATCTTGATGTGAGCCCAACAAGCACAGTTTTTGCCCACCTCTTTACATTTTGATTACTTATTTTTCTTTTTAGATTTTAGTTTTTATTTGTCTCTCTTTTTTTATTTAAGTTAAGCTAAATATCAAATGAACTATTATTATTATTATTGTTATTATTTTGTTTTCCTTTCTAATTTTCTCATTTTTTTTTATTTTATTAAATTTTACTATTTTTTTATTATTTCTTCTCTCTTTTTTTAATTAATTATTTTTTTATCATTTTTTGTATTTTATTTTGAATTACCTGGATGAAATTGGGTGTTCACAAGAGTTTTGTGGATAAGAACCAACATCGTGTTCTTGTAAACATGTTTAGATCATAAAGTTTGTTATAAGTTATTGCATTTGAATCTAAATAACAGGAAAGGTTGATTGAGTTGTTGAAGGAAATAGAGGATGGTGTGATGTGGTTCAATGTTTGTTTTATTGATGAGAGATTGGGTGTTATGGATGGTGCCACTGATGGTGCTATTGTTCTGGCACGTTTTCGGAAGCGTGTTATGAGTGTGGTTTGCTTGAATATTGTTGTGTATATGTTTTTTTTTTTTTTCCAATTTGCTTTGTCTAATGCGAGACAATGGTTAACTTTCGTATGAGTTTTTACCATATTTTGTGATGCATTTCTAGATAATTGTTACGAAGCTGAAGGAGCATAGAGTTGTGTCGGTGGTGACGTAGGGTAGAATGTGTAATGCTGTGACAAGTAACGCGACCACAAAGTAGAGGCTTGATGATTGAGGGTGCGATGCGTGGTTGATGTTCGTGTATGCAGAAGGGTTGGTGGACGATGTGGGGTTGTTGTATGATGTGGTATGGATGTTCAAAAGTTTGGCATTTGCTAGTTTGGCAACCATTGGAGCAGTGTTATTGTGCTGACTGTGTACTATTGTTTTCATTTAATATTGTAATGTTTGGTTTAATTTAAGTATGTGTGGTGCATATATTAAGCCACTGATGGCATTTGGAACGGGTTATGGAATAATAGGTACATATAAGTCAATATTTGGGAACTATATAGGAAGACCATTTCGTTGTGTATGTTGTAGAAGGAAACATGATATATTTTATTGGTTCAAATATGTTTAGTCTCTATAAAATAAGTGAGTTTTGATTTTGGTTCTTATAATTATTATTTTTTTTGTTTCTTATCTTTCTAAAATTTGAAATTGCTATTTTTTTGTTCTTATAAAATAAGAGAATTTTGGTTTTAGTTCTTGTAAATCATTTTGTTTTGATTTTTATTCTTCTAAAATCTAAAATAATTATTTTTGGTTCTTAACGTTTGTTTTAAGATAGATAAATAATGTTTATTTTAGGGATTTAAAAAAAAATTAGAGATATCAAATGTTAATATGATATTACAGACATTAGTAAGTGTCACTTAGGGTGGTTACTTTACTTTTCGTTAAACACATAAATAGCTAATGAATGTTAAATAATAATAGGGATTAAAAACAATGATTTTAGTTTTTTGAGAATAAAAAATACAGAAAAATTTGTATAAGGACTAAAATCAAAATTTACGTATTCTACAGGGATTTAAAACATCCTATCTCATTTTTGAGCTCCATTTGTGAGGCAATTGGTGGATGTTTGGGATAAAGTTTTTATCTGTGAATGATTTGTGAGAACTATTGAAGTTAGTTTCTATGTGAAATAAACGCATACTTTATAGTCCAAATGAAGCCCAATTAGTATCCCAATTAATCACATGGTTAATGGTTGTAAATTGGCAACAACGTGTCTATAATTTGTTGTTCATGAAGAGTGATGTATAATATATTTATCAGACAGCGAACATTTTGTTGATAATGTTTGTGATGTTGTATCAAAATCCTGTTAATATTGAAAGTGGTGCGTATGCAGTAGGACATTTGTTATTCTGTCAACCTTTGCTCCCTTATCATACATGTTGAGCTTCCAGCGAAAGAGTACGAATTAAGTTAGTAAGCAGTACAAATCGTTTGAACATTTGGTATGACTCATTTCGAAGGTGAGATAGTGCACAATGCTTGTTTCCGTTTTGTAACTATGAAGAAAATAGTTTGATCCTGTCCGATGAAAACAGGTACATATGGTCCCATGTGGGCCAAAAAAAACAAATTAAAAAACCCCATTGGACCTTCAATTGTTTGTCATCTAATTTGTGTCCAAAATATATGCTGATACATTGGATTGCACCAGTTCAATAACTGAGGAATTGGTTAACATCCATACAAGTGTCAAAGTTATGCTACTATTAAACGCAGACAAATTACAGAAGTCGTAGGATTGTTCCCCTTTACAAGATCCAACAACGTACCCAAAAGTAAAATACATGTGCATATAGCTAGTATCATTGCACATTGTAACCCAAAAGTTGACCTTTTGCAGAATGCAGACAGTGGACTAAAGTTGGTTTATGTTCCGATAGCTGGGTATACCATGACATCAAAATGGGTAATGGTCAGCCAAAATATGAACAAAAGTGTCATTTACACAAAACATAGATGCCCCAGACAAAACTAGGTGATATAAGAAAAATCCTTAGTGAACACTTTTGCAGCTGACCTCTCAAGTCCAGTAAAGCTAGTTTGTAACACTAGCTCTCCATACATTGACTCAAAATCAGCTTCCATTTCCTTAAAGCGCGTGTAATTAAGACAACATTGAAAATGTTGATAAAACTTAAATAGGTTGTAATGTGAACACACAAACTTGAGCAACAACGCGTGCAATGCCTCACATCGAAATGTTGTCCTAAACCCACCAAAAAAACAACCACGAATATATGTTGTTATTCACGTTTCCCTTTTCTCATACATCTCAATTATTGTCCTCCAACCCAAACTGTGAAACCATTGTAATCCACTTGCGTTTGAAATCTCCTATGTCATAGTCACACAACATACATTTCTTAAACTGTGATATGAATGCCGAAATTCTAATATTTCTCACTGCATTGCAAATCAAATGTCATGCACAAAGACAATGGTAAGCATTCACAAGAACTTTTTTAATGGCATTCTTATCAGTTATGATTGAAGTCGGTGCCTTTCCTTTCATAACCTCCATTAGTTGCTCAAGCAACCACACATAATCTCCTCAGGTTCATTTGCAACGACTGCACTACCAAACACAATTGTATGATTGCTTACACCAAAAAAAACAACTACAAGACATCGATACTTGTTTTTACCATATGTCGCATCAAACGCAAGAATATCTCCAAACACTTCATAGTCCAATTGGCTAGTACCATCTCACCAAAATAGTTGTTGCAATCTTCCTTCCTCATCCTCTGTGTGACGCACAAACATCAATGAGTCATTCAATGACAACCACCGCAAATAATGTAGAGCACCATCAGCATTCAAACCTTGTTCTCGCCTTTGTTTTCCAATTTGGTTGTACAAGTCTTTCTTTTGAAACCCCATTCTCTCAAAACCTCTTGACTGTGTAACACCCTCACTTTTACTTATTTGAATTATTTTTCTATTTATTCTATATTTTATTCTGAAAAACCAGATGGGAATGTCAAATATTTGATCTCCACGGTTGCGTTCGCAATAATGAATACTACTTAGTTTAGAGTTTTAATAATTCTTTTCGGTTGAAGCTTGAAAAATAATAAAATGACCATTACGTCCCTAAAAATAATAATAATAATAATATAAAATAGTAAAAATAGATGGGAAGGTTTAAAATTTATTTTTAATTTAGAAATATGCTTAAAATATTAAAATATAATTTTATAAATATTATGAAAATTAATTGAATTTGTTTGTATGAAATAACCAAAATGTCCTTAGTTGACTACCAAAGGCCAATCAAAGACTTTTTGGTTCAGAAAAAATTTTAAAAAATTATAATATGTCTATTTTAATAAAAAAATTATTTAAAGGTAAAAGTTTTAAAATTCTCAAAAATGGCAATTATTTAGTAGGAAAATGATTTATTAAACAATTATTTAGCATTTTACATAAAATAATTATAAATAATTATATAATAAATAAAATTTTATAAAAAATTATTGTAAAAGTATGTTTTTGTACTAGGCTTGGACGTTGCGGCCTTATGGAACCCAAAACCATTTTTATAAAGCCCAAATCTAATTACTCCAATTAACTATTAATATTTTCTTTTCCACCTAATATATATTAAAAAAAATTACAAGATAATGCTGCTTGCAATTCACGCCAGTTTTGAGGAGGTGGCAGCCTAGAAGTTTCAAAGAGATAATATCAAGCCTTGTTCATTAAACACACTAGACACTTACTTAGTAATTATACAAAATCCAAATGTGATCTATCTTGGTGTTGTGCATCAACTTGTCTTCTCCAACCTTTTCCTCTTTTTCCATCAAAGCTTCTATTAAGGTAAAAGGGGGGAGTGGGGAAATAGCCTTATTTTTTTCATTGATCAATGGGTTTGTGGGAGGGGTTTGCCCCTCAATCCCTAATAGTTTTAATTCTTTCCTCTATTTGATGCTTGAATTTTTATTATTGTCTTATGTTATTGTTAATGATTGGTCTAAAATTTACTTGATGAGATATCTTGATAGTTGGATGATTTATCATGGTTGATCTTGTGTATTAATGCTTGAATCATGCTTATTATGGTGTAGTTTGCCTAGTTATAATTAATTTTTGAATTAAGAAGTGTTTTGGATGGACAAAAATTTTAAATATATGAAGTTTTTGTGTATAGGGCATTCAGCCCATAAAAGATGGAAGAAGGAAGATGACAAAATTGTTTTCTTATAATTTTTTATTTATATTATTACTATTAATATTAAAAATCATTTAATGATAAGAATATGAGATAACATTTTTAGCATATTTTGGTGTTTTTACGTGCCTGTTAGCAAAATAATGGGCTACGGCCCTATTAAAATAAATTAGTAATAAAAACTTATATTTTTTATATATATATACCATTATTAATTGTAACAGACTTGTAAAATTTGATATGCTACTCTCTCATATTAAATAATAATAATAACTATTAAAAAACATATGATTTAAATACAAATAAAGATATCTTTACTAACCTAAATACAAGTAATTATTTAGAAATAATGTTACATACATAAATATATATATATATATATATATATATATATATATATATATATATATATAGGTTTGTTTAAAAGAAGGAAATTTTTTCATATATATAACGGTTTGTATAATTGAAGCTAATTGAAGATTACATAATTATTTAAAACAATTGAAAAGAAGAAAATAATGTAAATAGAAATAAATAAATATTAATGGATTCGGTTTTCATATATATTGAAACTTTATATCTTTAGAAATAATGTATTTTATATAAATATATATAACATACAATTTTATTAGTTAAACTAAGGAAATGTTTTAAATAAAGTATTTTAAAAATTATTAAGTAAAAGAATGTTAAAATATTTTTAAATATAAGAAATTTAATTACAATAATTAAATGTTATGCTTATTTCTACTTTATTAGTGGATATTATAATTAGGAAGTAGAGATAAGATATTATCTCTATGACTGACATTGTCAGTGTATGAGGAAACTCTACCAGAATTTTTGGATAATATATATCATAACTTAGTACCCAATTCATGAGCAATGTTTGTTTATGTGTGTAACACCCCAATGTTTTCCTTTAATTATTATTATTATTATTATTATTATTATTATTCGTTTGCCTTGTTTTTAATAAAATGGTATTTTGAGAAAAAGAAATATTGGGCCTTTAAACTGGGGTTTTATAATTAGAATATTTTTAAAAGTTTTAAAACCCTTTTATTGGGCTTAGTTTTATGAGTCCAAAGTTAGCTTTAAGTATTCCTTAGGTTTCTTGAAAACCTAGTCCTTTTTCCTTATTCTTTAGCTTGTGCCTCCTTGGAAATACCGTGCCGTCAGAGCCTTTGCAATCAAAAAGTGAGGAACCTTAGAAAGACACTGTTGCACCGTTCGCATCCTCTTGTTGGAGATCGCCTCTTTCAAGGTAAGGGGGAGTGAGTTATCTCGCTCATGGGTATGGCTTTGGTCGTGGGTAGAGGGGTTGGCCCTAGACCCCAATTGTTTATGAATTATATGGTTGTGTACGTGCAAAGGGGAATGCGATTTTCCCCAAATTATTAATATGCTTTATGAAAATTCTATGTTTAATTTATATGGATTATCATGGATTGTCTTTTTAAAATCTATATCTTGGATCCACCCGGCGGGGTTAGATAGCCGCTGAGCGACCTTTCGTTGAAAACTACACTCCGCGTTGGTGCCGGGCAGGATGAACAATCCGCTCGGCGAGTTGGGTCTTGACGTAGACCCACTGGGCGGGGTTCACAACCCTCTAGGTGGGTTGGTTGCGGCGCAAACCCACCGGGCGAAATATATAGCCCGTCGGGCGAATTCACTGCTGGCACAACGAGCGGATACGATTTTGGCTATTTCGTTCTTTGTGCCTATGAACTCCTTTTATTGCAGTTTTTAACTCATTGTTGTTTCTTTTTATGCCTTGTTAAGTTTATATTGTGCGACTGTTATTTACTTGAGAAAATTGAGTATGATATAAAATTGTGTTAATGTTTCATGATTAAAGCCTGTGAAAAGTTGTAAGTATTGTATGTGACCATGCATCATAACATTTGAGTTATGTGATGAGGAAAGTATGTAGGAATCTGGCTGGTGGAGGCCGTGATGGGTTGTCTAATTCTAGCTTTGGGGGCTATCCGGTTGGGAAAACTCCAATGGTCCATGCTGATCCCATGGAGCCGGGGCGTACTGGCAAAACTGGGTAACCCTGACTAGTCGCCAAGGGATATCATACTAGTTAAGGGTGCAAGAGCTGAAGGCATCAGTACCGATGACGCTTCTTATGGCCGTGCATTTACTCTTAGTCTACTTTCCGACAAGTTTAAGTTGGTACCACATGTGCATAAGAAGTAGAAGCTAGGTATTGCATTACATATGTTTGTGTGCGTTCTGGTTTTTGCAAATTACTGTTAATTGATTATGTATGTGATGTGTATTCTACCTATCTCCATTGTCATACTTTAAGCATGATGTGAGATGTATCTCACTCCCTTGTTTTCTGGTATTTTCTGTATGTGTCTGTGATATACAGGTGACGTCCAGCAGGACCTTGAGGAGGAGTCTTAGAGTAAGGGCATTGGCTTCATTGCAGTTTATTTTACAACTTCTTTTCGGTTTTGTCAACTCTAATGGTAATGTGACATCGGGGTCTTAGTTATTTATTATTTTAGCTTTTAAACTTTAGACTAATAGTTTTACTTTTAAATTGGTTTATTTTATTTTATTTTATTTTATTTGGACTTGTATGGTCAACTATAAGCCACCATCATTTGGTCAATCAGTAAAGCATCTTACGGAGTTTTAGTAAATGTGAGTTGTGCATGTGATGTCCTTTATCGCGTGAAGAAAAAGATTATAAACTATCGTTTTATTTCACAAATGAAAAGTATGTTATATTTTCGTAATATTTATTTAATAATTAGCTTTGGTGTAAAGGGTGTCACCATGTGAAGACCATGCTGTGAGAGCATGCATGCCTGTGTATGGGAAGTTACAGTTTAATACACTACGGGATGAAGGCAGGGACCATTGGAAAGGTTTAAAGGGTAAAAGTATCGAGTTGTGAACGTTCCAGTGGTTAGGGTAGCGCCCTTCTGCTGAAACAAATCACGTAAACATACTTGATAACCTTAACACCTGCTTAGCATCACCAGGATTGGTATAGTGTATACCCCTTTGGGCTAAGAACCCATACCTGGAGGATAATGATGATTACGACATGGATGTCGATACCCTGTGAGGGGATATACGAGCTCCTAATCACTTCCTAAGATTCCTGATGATTGATGATAATCATTAGAGGATGTATGGATCCATAAGGGTTGTGAGAGTCTAAATTGTTTCATGATAATTTAGGTCTGGTCTTAGGTTCCTTGCATTTATTTGCTTATAATTTGTCTGTCTTAGGTTGTGGGTTAGTCCTACGAACCTGTTGTGAAAATGATTAAGGCTATATAAATCCTCACTCCTTTTCTTTGTTTCTTTTCTTTTTGTTTTATTTTTCTGTATCTACGCTCGTGATATAATATAAAAGACCGATTCAAAGGAGATTAATACTGATTTTGGCGAGGATCCCTTCTAGCCAATGGATTATTTACATGCTAGATGACTCGCAATTTGGCATCGGTGGGTATTTTGTGGTTGTAGACAGTTCACTACTCTCACATAAGCCTTTTTATAAGGTGTAGTAAGGACTTTCTTTTTAGTATGTGTATATGCAGCTGTTTATATTTCTGATACTTTGGATTATTGTATAATACTAATAACAGCGATGTATGTTTGATCTGATGTATGATATATGACGTAGTATGTTTATGTATTATGATCACATGTTATATATTTATTCCATTAATATTTGTCAATTAAATAATCTTTGACATGGTAAAATAATTTATAAGTTAAGATAAAAAAAGTCTTTGAAATAGATTGAAATTAAATAAGTTTAATTTGTAGAAAAAAAGAATCTACTCTACATTTTCAATTTAAAATAAATAAAAAATAAAATAATCTTAGAATTAGTTTAATTAGTATGGGTGTCAAAAACTGCATAACAAATGAATTAAAGATTTTAGGCACACCTATACCTACCTTAAATTATTCATTTGCATAATGTCATCTACAATCATTCTCCCATGGCCACGTAACATCCCACAATACGCTCCTTCAACTACTTCATGATTATGGTAATCATCAAAACACATTACATACCATTGTTGCGAGTGCATGTCAACATGAACCCGAAATATTGTCGTACACCCACATCATGTTTCTAATTTTGGATCTTGCTTACATTTATCCATGATTAGCCCCCTTTTCTCATAAAAACCTTGTCGATGACACAGAAATGTTGCACAGCTTCTCCCTTGGCATTTCTTAATATCCTTCCTTTATGAGCAGAAAAACAATTCACTCATGCATACCAATTATAAAACAAGTAAGCAACATATATGCTTGAAAAATGACACTTGCTCAATTCTTCAACACCTATGTTGCTAAGGTTAAGACTAAGAATATCCTCTATACCATCTATGGCAACACCTTCACCTCCATCAATATATTGCTCCCTTTCAACACATTGCTCTTGTGAAACTACCTCATCAACAAATTCAACATCTTCATTGCTTTCACCCCCATCATCTGAGTCATACATGTCTTTATCTTCCCACAAAATAAACACAACAGCAAAAGAGAAATAACATTTTCCAACACCACAAAATGCAACTTTCTTTTTTCAATAACAATAAAGTTACATAAAAATTCGACCACTAATCCTTCTTCAGCACTTATACCTCACTCCTTTTCTCTTGTACATTGCTGGAGCATCCTACTTCATATTCATCATCCAAATCTTAAATGTCCAACAAACTTATTCTACAATTTCAGAAATAAAAGGCACAAATAGTGAAACATTGAGCCACACATCAACAGCAAAAGAAAAACACCATTGCAAGATAGTGACAACATCAGTAAATGAAAAAAAGAAAAACACAAACAGCCAAACAAGGGATCATTTCACAATAATCATATCTCACAACAAAAAAAGGATAAATTTCATTAAAATGTATCAAAAACTAAACCCTTAACCCCAACCTACAGCCAAAATGTATCCATTGAAGCACAACTCACACCAAATCAAAAAAATTCAACTATAAATGACCCACAAATGGAATGAATCATTAAACCCATACCCATAACAATATTTATCTGTAAATGCTTCACGCATTATTCGTGTGATTAACTTCAATAGTTTGCTAAACGGTTGGTGCAGCGGATCAAAGAACTCTAACTCTTTTATAGTTCAAAGCCTTCAACTCTTACCGACTTCGAGAGATTTTCCAACATTTGATATTATTCCACCATCACTTGTTTGCAGTGTGTATTCGGAAGCAATATCATCACTCATACGCTGCCCGAAAAGTTATCGGTATCAAATAATTTTTTTACCAATAAATTTATCTTAACAGGGGGCATTTCACATTATGTAAAAATACAACAACAAATGTCTAAAAATGCTCTTGGGGCTATTTTCAAATTTTAACAAGTTGATAAAGCAATTACTCTCAGTTAAAATAGGCCATCACTAATGTACTAGCAACCAAGGTACTTCAGGTTAGAAGTTCTCTCCATTGGATGTGTTTCCCACCTAATATCTAATATCTCTAATCAAACCCTTCTTCATTAGATAGTTAATGTTCGCCTTGAGGATGGCAGAGAAGGAAGAAATCAATAAATGACATAAAATTTAGGATTTTACTTTAATTTTTAGTTTTTATTTACTTTAAGAAATGAAAAAAAAAAAGAGTTTTATTTTAATTTTTTAGTTTTCATTTACTTTTATCAATTTATTTTTTAAATTAGATATTTATTGTTTGATTTATAATGTATGAATTATTTATTTCATTAATAACATAATATTTTTTATTGATTTATTTTAAAAGAGTTCAATAAACATGCACTGTCTGTCTAAAAAGTTTTATATTGTCAACTAATCAGAAATCACTGTTGATATGACTTTAAGATAATTATTGTAAAAGTCAACAAACTTATCATACATGGTGATTTGTGAGTGAATGACAATGTAAAACTACTTTACACTGTCAGTGCATAACCTATTTTCTGATTTTTAAAATAGGTTAATAATTCATTGTATTTGAACTCTTTTGATATAATTTAAAATTGAATCAATCAACATGGTATGGTATGATTGGTAAATAACTATGCATCTTGTCGCAACCAGGGTCATGACAAGATGATGAAAAGTATAATAAATAAATAAATAAGTCCCTGCCAAGATTTATTTTTTTGGAAAAATGTTGGAAAAGCCCTTTTTTCTTTTTAAAGAAAATAACATTCAAAACCAATTAATTTCTAAAATGTATTTAATATGTTTTAGATATTAATTTCTATAAATAATAAAATTTCAACACCTTTCCAAACATTAAATTCTATAACACTTTCAAAAACTTAATTTCCCAAGTCAAAAGCCTAGCTCCACATACTTTTGTGACATCGTGAGATAATGTCAGAACAAAAAATAAAAGCCAAAGGAATTGATTGCATACATTATTGAGTTCTTTTTATAAAGTAAAAGTAATTGGTTGTACATATACTTACTTTTGTAATTAAATGAAAACAAAAGTAATTGATTGCATATTTAATTGCTTTCAACATCATTTACAAAGTCTCACTTGAGAACAACTCTTTTTACATGGAAAAAGCATGCTTTAATGGGCTCTTACACGCTTTACAACCTCAAGTTCTGGAACTTAATTTTGGAAGTGTAAAATTTTTAACACTTTTAGGGTCGTTCGGGGTACTTGAGAGTTTTTGGTTTTTGGCTTTCAAATATATTTTTTAAAACAAGCTAAAATAATTTTTAACTTAATTTCAAAACACTTTTACTTTTATTTTCAAAACTAAGAAAAAAAATTGTGAATTTGATTTTTAGTTTTTAAAAAAATACACATCACTACATTTAAAAATAGTCATTCCCGCCAACGTCACTGCCACCACCACAGGCGCCGTCACCACTACCGTCAACACTACCACCACCACCACCACCATCGATATTGGCACCAACACCACCATCATCAGCACTACCACAACCATCGTCGTCGGCATCACCACCATCATTATCACTGTCAGCACCACTGTCGCCATTGTTTAAAGTTAAAAAAATAAAAAAATTTAAAGTAAATTTATTTTGAAACCAAAAGTTAGAAAAAAAAAAAACTAAAACTAATTTTTAAAAACCAAAAATTGTTGTAATTTTTGAAATTTTTGAAACTCACAAATAAAATCAGTCCCAAAGGGCCCTTAGATTTTGGTTTTCAAAAGTGTTAGAATTTTTACACTTTCAAAAATTAGTTTCTAGAATATGTTAAATAAATTCCAAAAATTAAAAGGCTTAATTGTACTTTTTATCCTTAAAGTTTTACAATTTTTCAAATTTTGTCACTCCAAAGATTTTTTTTTTTGTATGAATTTTGCCCTAATATAAAAAAAGGCCACAATTAAGACATTTTGTGGCTATTTTCCTTTAAACAGCCACAATTAAGATAATTTTGTGACAATTTTTTCTTTAATTGTGGCCGGTTTTTTTACTTGTAGAAAAATTCATGATATTTTGAAATCGTGGGATTCATGAAAAAAAATTTAGGGTAACAAAATCCACAAAATTGTAAATTTTTAGAGGAAAAAATACAATTAAGTCAAATTAAATTATGACACATCTACTCATTCCAAACAACATTTTGGAAATTAATTTTCAAAAATGATAATTTTGGCAAAAGAAATTAAAAAAAAATGGAGGGATGCAAAAATGGGGGTGTCTGTAATATGAATGTCCTTAGAATTTTCATCCAAGGCTAACGTAATCCAAACTCACAAAGCAACCTAATTATTCTTTGTTTCCTACTGAAAAGATATCCAGCTAGCCCAAAGTTGATTTTATTGTAAAGGCTACACCCAATGTTTTGGCCCATTTCTCGGAAGCTGTTCTGACCACAATGCTTTGTTCGACCCAACTATTATGCAAGCTAATCTTGGTCCTGTATCATGGTTTCTGACGATGCAACTGTTTGGGTTAAGAAGAACAATGCTACTGTATAGTAAAGCAAAACAGGAGTGTCTGTGTTACATCGGCTCACATAGTGGTGGCTCGATTTTCAAAGGAGGTCATTGAAGACGCATGGTAATAATATTAGGGCTTTCCTCTTTTTCTTTTTCCTTTTTAAACATTTTCCACCATCCCTTTTTGGATTCAATATTCGACTTCTATTAGCCTTTTTCTCAATTGTACCATGTTAGTTCTTTAGAATTGGGCTTAACGACAAATAGTTGCTAATTCATTTGAGCATAAGCCTATTTATCTTTCTTTTTTTTTGTATTTATTATCAACTCTGTTTTTTATACTTTTCTATTTTCAACACTATTTTAATGATCGGGCCTAAATAAGTCTTTATTATTATAATTTGATGAATTATAATGACTTTATTGATTTATTTGGTTTTTTTTTATTAAAACTAATTTGAAAGTTCAAAGTAGATTGTGACAAATTACACTGTTCACATAATTACATCATACCCAATTCAATATTAGCCTAGCTACTTAGCAAGGTCCAACTCAGACAATTCGGGTCAAAGAACACCTAGTCATTAGCCCGGATAGGTTCAATTGATAATTAGGGCAAGCTTGTCTTATTCAACTAATCATAATGTCACAATAAGAATCATTAATGGCCCCTATTATTCCTATCCTTTTTTTCTATTTTCACCTCCAACTTTTTCAAAAGAGTAAAAAGACTATATTTTTTTATTCTCTCTCTTCGTCCCACCCCCTCTTTCTTAACAAAAACATATTTTCGTTGTATATCCCAACAAAATCTTGTCGAGATACATAACAAAAATATGTTTCCATTATGTATCTAGACAAGATCTTGTCAAAATACACAACAGAAACACTTTCTATTGTGTATTTTGACAAGATCTTATTCAGATTGTAACACCTTAGGTGCCGACGAGGGTGGGGAGTGATCGTTGGTGCAAAAGAGATAAGGCACGGACAAGGAGCAGCTCCTAGCAGGCTTCCAACAGGAAAGGCACATGAATGAATCGAATACACACGAAATGAGAAGGATCCAGAGGTTGTGTAGGTATGGGACTGTATAGTTGAAGATAGCTTAAAAGGATTAATAAGTACTACCTACAACAAGATGCATCTACTTTTTGGTAGCCTATCACTTAAGAACTTCATAGTTAAGCGTGCTTGGCTTGGGACAATTCTAGGATGGGTGACCTCTTGGAAAGTTTCTTATAAAATGTGTGAGTGAGGACAAATCATGCTGAAAAGTCTTGTGTTGGTTTGTGGGGACAGTCTTCGATCCTAAAAGCGGTCAGACATTACAAAGTGATATCAGAGTTAGTTGTCGGTGTCTTAGAAAAGGGTATCAACAAAGGGTCTGATTGGTGAAGGGTTCTGACCAACGAGAAAGTTGAGTGAAGTGTCACCGAGTGAAGTGTTGTAGAGTGTGAGTTGTCGAGACATCAACTCTCAAAGGCAGTACTATGATATGAACTTTGGAATTATGTGGTGTTACAAAGTGGTATTAGAGCAGGGCCTCTCTCCTAGTACGATGTGGTTCGAGGACAAACTAAGTGAACACCACATAATTCCAAAGTTCATGTCATAGCACCGCCCTTAAGAGTTGATGTCTCGGCAGCTCACACTTTACGACACTTCACTTAGTGACACTTTACTCAACTTCCTTGTTGGTTAGAACCCTTCACCGGTCAGACCCTTCATAAGTAGTCCTTTCCAAGACACCGACAACTAACTTTAATGCCACCTTGTAACGTCTTGCCACTTTCAGGATCGAAGACTGTCCTCACAAACCAACACAAGACTTTTCAGCATGCTTTGTTCTCACTCACATGCTTCCTAGGAAATTTTCCAGGAGGTCACCCATCCCAAAATTGTTCCAAGTCAAGCACGCTTAACTGTGGAGTTCTTAAGTAATAGGCTAGTGAAAAGTATATGCATCTTGTTAGTATATGTATCACTTATTAATTCCTTTAAGCTATCATCAACTATACAGTCTCATACCTACACAGCCTCTGAATCCCTCTCATTCCAGTGTGTATTCAATTCATTCATGTACTCCTCCTGCTAGTAGCCTACCAGGAGCCACTTCTTGTCCGTGCCTTATCTCATTTGCACTACGGCGATCATGCCCCGCCCTCGTCAGAGCCAGGGTGTTATAGGGTACACAACAAAAAAATGTTTTTGTTCTATATCTCGACAAAATCTTATTAACATACATAATGGAAACATATTTTCGTTGTATATCTTGATAAAATTTTGCCTTCTATATCTCAACAAAATCTTGTTAAGGTACATAACGAAAATGTGATTTCGTTGTGTATCTTGAGAAGATTTTATTGAGATAGATAATGGAATTGTGTTTTCATTGTGTATCTTCACAAGATTTTGTCAAGATACACAATGAAAACGCATTTTTGTTGTGTATGTGGACAAGATCTTCTCAAGATACACAATGAAAAAGCGATTTCGTTGTGTATCTTGACAATGTCTGCTTAAGATACACAACGAAATCGCATTTTTGTTGTGTATCTTAACAAGATCTTGTCTAGATACACAAGATACACAACAAAAACGTGTATTCGTCAAAGGGTATTTTTGAAAAAAAAAAAAAGTTAAGGTGAAAATAGCAAAGATTAGGGTGGGAATAGCAGGGCCCATCATTCACCCTCAGTTACGATCACTCCACTCATACCCAAACAAACCCAACATTTTTGTTTTTGGATCAGTTCACTATCCTTGAGTTTGGGATCTACCAAGCCGATATTGGGTCAACCTAAGTACATCACGCTCAATGACACAAAACTCATATGAAGTACAATTGACGAATATTATTAATAACAAATGCTTTAAACGTACTATTTAAAAAACAAAAAATATTAAAAAAAATAGGTATTATCTTGAAAATATAAAAATATTTAATATTGCGTTTTTAATTACTACTTCTATTTTTTAATTTATCTTTTAGGGTTATACTGTACAGATATATTATATAATTATAATATACAAATTATGGAATATCATTAATATTTTGTTTGTGTTAAATATATTTTAACTTATTATTATATTCTTTATCTCTTTTTATGTTTTATTTCTCTTATTAATTAAATTTTTACTTACTATTCTAATACTCTATTTACCATTATTTTTTACTCATTCATAGCAAGTGTATAAAACATTTAAGAATTACAAAATAACAGTACACTGAAAAAAGTAAAAACAACCAACATTACACCAGTTTGAGTGGAATTAGACTTGGATTTCTTAAACAAAGTCATAGGTTTGAGACTTGTGGATAGAAAAAAACTTGGTTGGAAAGAGAGACTCCATTAAAGGTGGACAACTAAGTTTCTTAACAGAGATTAGTCATTGACAAAGCCGATAAATACTTTACATCTATAACACGGTAAGAAAAAAACAATAGCCTAAATGCATAATTTAGAATATATTAATTCATTTCATCTTAGATTTTTTTTTAAAACAAATAAATAGAAAAAAGTTTATCTTTAAAAAAAGGTTAAATTGATCTATAGGTCCCTAAACTATTTAAGAATTTTTAATTAGATCTTTAAACTAAAAAAAAATGTAATTAGGTCCTTAATCTTGAAAAATTTATGTAATTGGATCTTTAGGAATTTTAAAACTACCATAAATTTTCATTTTTAGCGATTTTAAGCCGCTAGAAACTAACCCAAGACCTACTTTTTTAGTTTAGAGATGCAATTATTATTATTTTTAGTTGAAAGATCTAATTAAAATTTTCTAAATAGTTTAGGAACCTATAGATTAATTTGACCTTAAAAAAATAGATAAAAATGAACATAAGTAAAGATTTGGAGTATTTAATTATATGTATTAAACTATTTATAGGTAATATCCTTCGGACATTTGTTATTTAAGAGAAGGATTAATAAGAAAATAGTAGACGAGCAATTAAAATTATTCTACTTTTTTTTTACAAAAATACAATTTTTAATTACTTTAAAATTTTCAATGCAATTTGTGCAAACAGAATTTTGGGGGGGTGGGGTTGGTTCACAATGCCATGCACTTATGACACCCTCGAATTTGAGCTTAAAATCTCCTCTTTCCTCCCTTAATAGTTATCATAATAGTTGCTTAAAAATATACGAGTATCCTTCTTGTACATAGATTAAGAAAGTTATTAAATGGTCTGAATTAGAAAAAAATATAGTTATGTTTAATTAATTTATTACATACTGAGATACTTAAAATATTATCATTTCATTAATGTGTTGCTTACCAAAATAATTTCATTAATGTGTTTGCTCATCTTGTTTATTAAAGATAGGTTTAATTACTAAGTTGGTTTCTTAATTTATTTATTTTATTTAATTTAGTCCCTCTTTTATTAAAAGTGTTCAATTGGGTCCTATTATTTTCAAAAACGTTACAATGTTGTCATTTTCATCTAAAACGACGTTGTTTTTCATCTAATTTTCTGCTAAATAACGTGAAAAATGTAATGAAAAATGACATCGTTTTGGATAAAAAAAGACAGCATTGCACCGTTTTTGAAAAATAACTAGTATAATAACCTGCGTTCTGCACGGGTGAAGTTTACAATTTATGTTTTTTTTATATTATTATAACTTTTAATAATTTTTTTAATCTGTATGCAAACATATATTAGTATATATGTAATGTACATAGATATTTGAAAAATATATTAAAATTGTTATGAATATTGATATATATTCAAATAATTTTATATTCCCATATGTCTTACATCATTTTAATTTATATAACTATTTATTTTAAAAATATTATCTTTGTAAATTTATTTTTATTTATATATAGCTTAAATATAAACATAAGTTTAATAAAAATATTAACAATAAATATTTTATATTACACATTTTTTAATTTTTACTTTTTCTTTAAAAAATATGTCTCTAGCATAAAAGAATGAAATTACAAACATTATTTATAAAAAAAAATTGTGAGTGTTAAGATCATGACAGTTATACCAGTCGTACAAGTAATATAATGTTAAGTCAAGTATCGTCTTCACAGAGATTGTGGATTAATCTCAATTCAACCAAACAATTACTTGTATGTTTAAGAATTAAAGAAAGATTAGGAATTTTTGTGGTTTTTGGAATTAAAGAAAATAAGACTGCGATTAAGAAATATTTAAAATATAAATGAGCAAAAGCAGTTAGGTCTCGGAATCCCTAGTGATTTTTCTCCAATGAAATTCTTTTCCCTTCTAAGCCTGTTCCTATTAGGCAATTTACCTTCAATTTTTTTAAATTAATTCAACCCTAATTCCTTAGGCAGTAAACCCTTTGTTCCTAATTTCACACCCTAATCCCTTAGGCGAGCAAACTTATTCACAAGCATTAAGAGTAAGAAATTAACACGAAGTCATACAACCTCTCTTCTTATCCCTAGGTTCTAGAATTATATGGTTGCTAAAATAGAACGATTCAAATCCTAATTTTCCAATTGCAAGGTTTGAATTACAAATCAATTTCTAATAGGTGTCATACATAGAAAAAGCATTAAGCATAAAATTAACAATTGAATTGCATTAATAATCAAAAGGTTTAGAATGAAAAACAAATTATAAAGGATTTCAATCACAATTCATTCTAATCTAATCCCGAAAGGGTTTAAAAACTCATAGAAACACTAAACACACAAAGAAAATAAAAAAAATAAAAAAAAAAACAATAGAAAGAAAGCCATGAATATTGATAATCAAGCTCCAATTCTTCAAGATCCAAAGCCAAAGATAAATCTTCTAGCTCTTTCTTGCTCTCGATCCTTAGATGAGTCAAATAATCCTCCCAAATGTGTAGTTCTAGCCTTTTTATAATGAGTTTGGGCATTCCAGACCATAAAATCATGTCAGGCCCAATAATAAAAAATAGTTCACAAAAGCTGAAAACATGCTGACACTGGGCGTCGACTTCTTGGATTTGCAACAGCTTGGTGGTGTTGGGCACCACTGTAACACCCATTCTTATTAATCATAGTTTGTATTAATTTAGTAATTTAATTATTACGAGTAAAAAAAAGTTTGATTCTTGCAATACAAAAGTTCTAAAATTAAACAGAATTTGAAATTAGAAGTAAAAGATAAAAGAAAAAGAATGTATATACATATATGTCGTAAAACTGTACATCATGGTTTGATAATACAAGATAAACATAAAATATAGAAAGACTAAAAAGGCATTAAAAGATAGACACTACCTAACCTAATACATATATCAAAAAGATCTTATACAGAGTAGTGTTCATTTATCCTATCCGTTAAATAAAAAGAAAATACTATAAACTAAGTCTACAGATCCTTGTCTATAGGGTGTCCTCTGACTCGTCCTCAACATCACTGAGCGTTTTCATTTTCTTCAATAATCACGATCAAACATACATGGAAAAAAAATAATGAAGTAAGGTGATTTGTTCTAAAATCACTTTTACATGTATGGTAAGAATTATATCGTAAAACACAAATAAAACATAGTTAACAATAGAAGGGAACCTAGAGTTTACTTTAAGTTATACTAGACTACTCTTGACTTGGTATGGATCTATACTTCCCATTAATGAGTAATAGTTCTTAACAAAACTTGAAAAGTGACTACGAGAACATATACCTCTCTCAGTATCATCACATGGTACTGTCCTCATTATCATTGAAGAAAATAACAGTCTAGATATCCATTTATAGAGGTATACTCTTAAATCAATCATGGAATACTGAGTAGTTGTCAGGGTTATTGAGCTTGGTTAGACGAATATCCTGGCTCGAGGGCGCTATCCTGACCATTAGGACCTTCACCACTCGATGCCTACCCTCAAGACCTCCGCAAGTGGGTCCTATCTTTCATTCCTTAGCATACCAAACTGTAGGTTTCGTAACAAGATGTCATGCCACTATATATCACTTACTTTACATTACTCACTAATCTATCACATTCCCACTTCTCAAATAGAGGTTGCCTTGGTCTCATTTAATTTGAGCATCAGTACAATTAACATTTTTGCCTTATATTGCAAAAAATTACATGATAATATCAAAATTTTGGCAATATAACTACTTACCAAAATTTTAGCAGAATATCAATTTGGTAATCACAATTTAATTACCAAAATTTTAGCAGAATAATGACTTAATAATCAAAATATTATTACTTAAAATTTAGTAAAATAATAACTTAATAATTATAATTTAATTATCTACATTTGGGCAGTGTAACAAGTTGAACAATTATAATTTAGTAATCAAAATTTGAGCAGAGTAACAACTTAGCAATTATAATTTAGTAATCTAAATTTTAGCATAGTAACAATTCAATAAAAATTAAAGTTTAGCATCAAACATAATAATGTAATGATAATAGTAATTAAACCTATGCCAAAACAGGTTTAGGGAAAAACCCTTCCTGCCAACATGCAAAGTGACAATAATTTAGAACCAACCACACTCCTCCTATTACCTCTAAGGTGGTTGAAGAGGTTGGAATTGTTGGTGCAAAGCTTCTAGGAGGAGAAATTCTACTAGTTGAAAACTAGCAAAATTTTAACATAAAAACTAAGTAAGAAAATTTTCTATAGAGAGAAACTCTCCAAGTGGATTTTTGGCTAGCTTTAGAGAGTGAAGGATGTGTCAAAAATGTCCAAGATGTATGGGTATTTATAAGAGATGGGAAGGGCTTAGGTGGCTAAAGAATGACATCATGCATTATGTCAAAAATAAAAATTTTTATTCATTTTTATTTGGATTTAGGGACAAATATTCAAGATAAGTGGTGAATCACCTATTTTAGGGTTGATGTGCTCCACCAGTTGTCCCAAGCTTTCATATGTCAATTTTTAGCTATAGGTAACTTAGCTAGTATCTATGAAATTGCCTAAACTTGAAAAATTAGTTTTTAATATCAAAATAATGCAATTTAATGTGAAACTAGACAATTACATTATTTTCCATCAAAAATAAGGTTTTCTAATAATTAATTTAAATTTTTATTAATTTATTTAAATTTTATCTATTTATTTTGTATTTTTCAACTAAAAAATTCACAATAAATCCATTTTAATTCAATAAATATCAAAAATCTTAAGAAAATTTTAAAATTAAATATTTCACCTCTAAATAAACTAAAATGACCATTTTTACTATTTTTAGATATCAAACCAACATTGGCTAGCTTATAGACATTTAGGGGCACTTTGGTTATTTTATACAGAAATTTTAGAAAATTTTCACAAAATTTATAAAATTATATTTTAATATATATGACATGATTCCAAGCTCAAATTGAAATTTTAATATCAATTAAATATTTTTCTCATGTCAACCCTTAATGTTGAGAAATAAGAACAAAATCATCATTTTTTAATTATTCCAGGCTTTAGCTCAAAAAAATTATTAAAAACCACAATTAGATAGCTTTTGAAATTTTGAGCGCAATGATGGAAATCAGAATTTTGAAATTCTTTCCTGATTTTTCAAAATTAAATCATCAAATATTAGAATAACGGTTGAAAAAAATTGAAATAGGGTTGCTATATTTTTCACTATTTTTCTTTTAAAATGAAATTTTTATAATAGAATATTCTTAGTATAAAATTTTCAAAACATTTTGAGGTCAAAAAATCTCTAGTTGGTTATCGCAATCATCTAAAGGTATTTTTATCATTTCAAAAGTTATCTTAAAAAATTATTATTAATTATTTTAAGTATATTGATAACTTAAAAATAAATTTTAAACACTTCTATCTATTTTTTTCTATTAATTCTATTATCTGGCTTTTAGGGACGAAATGGTCATTTTACAAATTTCTGAACTCTGTTTCCCAAAAATTATTTAAAAAATCTAAACTCAATACTATTTATTAATACAAAAATAATCGTAAGGATCAATTTTTTGAGATTCTCGTCCAATTTTCAAAAATAAATACAAAATAATTAAGAAAACATTATAATAGGCAAAAGTCGGGGTGATACATTACTCCCATCCTTTTAGGAATTTCATCCCCGAAATTCACTTACTAGTAAAAAGATGAGGATATTGTTCTTACATCTTGCTCTTTACTTCCCAAGTTGCATCTCTATCACCAGTTTGACTCCACACAACCTTCAGTAGAGGTATTTCTTTTCCTTGAAGTTGTTTTATCCTCTGATCCTCTATTATGATCGGGGTTACGTAATGAGAATGATTTGCTATTATTTGTACTACATCAGGCTAAATGACATGTGAAGAGTCATGGATATATTTACGGACTTGGAAAACATGAAAGACATTATGAAGATTAGAAAGAATGGATGGTAAGGATACTTGATATGCAGCAGGACCAATCCTTCTAAGGATTTGGTAAGAACCAATAAATTTAGGGAAAAGTTTTTGGGACTTAAGGGCTCTACTAACTCTGTTACGGGCGTAACTTTCAAAGATACATTATCTCTTTCTTGAAACTCAAGGGGTTTTCTACTTTTAACAAAATAACTTTTCTACTTATCTTGCGATATTTTCATCTTTTCCTAAATTAGTTTAGTTGTTTTCGTGATTTCTTGTAATATTTTAGGTTTAACTATCAAAGATTCTCCAGTCTTAAACCAACAAAGTGGAGTCCTACATTTTTTTTCCAATAGAAAGCCTCATAAGGAGCCATTCTAATGCTGGAATGAAAGCTATTGTTATAGGTAAACTCAATTAGTGGTAAGAATTGATCCCAACTACCTTTCCATTCTAAGAAATAGGTTCTAAGCAAATCTTCTAAAGATTGGATAGTCATTTCAAACGATCCATCAATTTAAGGATGATAAGCTAAGCTTAGTCTTAGCTTAGTCCCTAGGGCTTGTTGCAAACTCTCCCAAAACCTAGAAGTGAAACAAGGATCCCATCAGAGCATTTTGTGTAATCTAATGATTTTTTTGGTATACAACTGGGTCAACTTCTCTAGAGAAAACCTAATGCTGATGGGTAAGACATGAGTAAACTTAGTTAGTCTATCCACAATCAACCACATAGCATCATAGCTAGAGGTTATTCTAGGAAAATTTGTTACAAAATCTATTGCTATACTGTACCACTTCTATTCGGGAATGTCTAAGGGTTGTAATTCTCTAGAGAGTTTCTAATGCTTTATCTTGGCCTTTTGACAGACTAAACAAGACGTAACAAACTCTGCTACAGCCTTCTTCATTCCAGGCCACCAGAACAACTTCTTCAAATCTTGGTACATCTTGGTAGAACCTAGGGGAATATTTAGTTCGCTTTTGTGAGCCTCTTCCAAAATTATCTTTCTTAATTCTCTATTTTTTGGCACACGGATCCTTCCTTAGAACCTAATTACTCCATTTGAATCTTGATCAAACTCCAGTTCTTTTCCTTCAATTCTTGCTTTTAACTTGTCTTGGAGATGTTGATTAGTCTCTTGAGCTTCCCTAATTTGTTCCAAGAACTCACTGGATATTTGGAGCATCCCAAAACAAATACTTTTTGGCTTTACTTTCATAGCCAAACCTAAATCTCTGAACTTTTCTATCATTTCCATCTCCTTGACCATCATTATTGAGGCATGTAAAGATTTTCGACTTAAAGCCTCTATTACAATGTTTGCTTTACCAAGGTGGTAAAGCAATTCGAAGTCACAATCCTTTAGAAATTCTATCCATCTATGTTATCTTATATTCAATTCCTTTTGGTTAAACAAATACTTCAAACTTTTGTGGTCACTGAACACTTCAAATTTGGCATCATAAAGATAGTGCCACCAAATCTTCAAGGCAAAAACTACTGCAGCTAATTCCAAATCATGAGTTGGATAATTAACCTCATGGGATCTTAATTGCCTTGAAGAATTAGCTACTACTCTCCCTTCTCGCATCAGCACACAACCTAATCCTTGTCCGGATGCATCACAATAAACTTCAAACTTTCTAATAGGATCAAGCAAAATTAACACAGGTCCAATGGTCAACCTATTCCTCTTGGAAACTACTTTCACAATCCTTTTCCCAAACAAAAAGTTTCCCTTTGCGGGTTAATCTAGTTAAAGGTAAAGCTAGCTTCAAAAATCCTTCAATGCATTTTCGATAGTAACTTGCCAATCCTGGAAAACCCTATATTTCTATTATTGTGGTAGGTCGTTCCCAACCCAACACTGTTTCCACCTTGGTAGGATCTACTAAAATCCCTTCTTTGAAATTACATGTTCTAGAAAATCGTCAATTGAATCTTTTTCTCAAATCAACTCTTAATGCTGAGAAATAGGGACAAAATCATCATTTTTTAATTTCTCCAAGCTCCGATTAAGAAAAATTATTAAGAATCATAATTAGATAGCTTTTGAAATTTTGAGTACAATAGTGAAAATCAAAATTTACAAATTCTTTCTCGATTTTTCAGAATTAAATCGTCAAATATTAAAAAAATTGAAAAAATTGAAATAGGGTTGTTATATTTTGCACTATTTTTCTTTCAAAATAAAATTTTTATAATGGAATATACTTAGTATAAAATTTTCAAAAATATTTTGAGGTCAAAAAGTCTCTAGTTGGTTCCCGCAATTAACCAGGGGTGTTTTTGTCATTTCAAAATTATCTCAATTAATTTCTAAAAATTTTCTAAAATTGTTATTAATTATTCTAAGTATATTGATAACTTAAAAATAATTTTAAATACTTCTATCTATTTTTATCTATTAATTTTATTATCTGACTTTTTAGGGATGAAACGGTCATTTTACAAATTTTCAAACCCCGTTCCTCAAAAATTATTAAAAAATATATAATACTATTCATTAATACAAACGTAACTGTAGAAATCAAATTTTTGAGATTCTCATCTGATTTTTCAAAAATAAATACAAAATAATTAAGAAAACATTACAATAGGCAAAAGTAAAGGTGTTACAGTCACCGTTAGGCGCCACTCTTCAGATTTCTGTCATCATGTTAGTGCTAGGCGCCAATGCTGACTTGCTTTGTCCTTGCACTCAAAAGTTAAAAATTGACTCTCTAAGCATCCTGACTTTATCCATTTTCTTTGCTCAAGTTCCCTACATTGATAAACCCAAATAACCAAGTAAAATCATGCCATTTTTTAAAAAAATCTCAGTTACACATATTAAATGGCATTTCACATAAGCATGTTATTTTCTCATAAATTTTCTCTAAACTATAGCCAAAATTCATGTGAATTAGCTCCCTAAATCTACATAATTTGTAAATTTATCAATGAGTATTTGAACTTATAAATTAAATAAAAAATAAATTATGAATATAAAGATAAAATAATTATGAATACAAAGATAAATAAAAAGGATAAATTGTGAATGAACAATATTGCCCATTTTATAGAAAACAATTAAATCTTTTAAGCATGTTAGTTAGCATTTAATTCTTGATCATATGTATAAAAAGTCTCGTGGTCTCGAGTTCGAATTTTAGGTATACAGTTGCATTAAATACTCGAAGGGAGAGTTTAATCCTCATAGTGGCTCTACCCGACTCGAGGAGGATTGCCTCCACTGTAAAATACATGTAGTCACTACCAAAAAAAAATGCATAAAAAGTGAAACTTGATAAACACGTACTTAATGTTTTGTTATTGCATACAACCAACAATGAAATGACACATCATTAAAAATTTTAAATAAAAAGAAGAAAGGTAATTTTTGTGGTACATGTTAATTTGTGTTGATATTCGTACCTCAACAAACACTTCTAATTAATATATGTCCAAACAAAATTCAATTAATCATTGATTTGGAAACACCATTTTTATTGTTAGGATCTATTCTTGTTTTAATATTCAAAAGTAAAAGTTAAAAAAAGAGAAATTTAAAAATCAACTTTGTAAGCAAGGATAGAGGGCTTAAAGAATCAACATTGGAAAAGGACCATTTCACGTCAAGGGTGTGACTAAGATGCCTTAGCATCAATCTTAGTTGAGTTTTCACTTAATATATATCTATATGATTACAACAAAGTGGTAGCAAAAGTAACCAATGATTTTGGTTCTCAATTTCTTAGTTTTGTCCTTTTTATATGAGTTCTCTATATTTAATTATTGTTATTTTTAAAATTAGTGTATATGAGTTGATTAATCCCTAATTTATAAAGTGAGTTAAGGGCCTGTTTGGTGGCCAGGAGATGATAGGATAGGATAGGATAACTATCCTATCGTATTGTAATCCGTTGTTTGTTGCATTAGTAAGGTATGATAATGTTATCATATCCTTTTATCCTATCCTATTATTCCAGTGTATTTCTTATCCTAAGAGAGGAACTGAGCTAGGAAGCAATAGGATAGAATAAGCTCTCTTTATATATATATATATATATATATATATATATATATAATAATTTTGACATGTAAATTTAAAGTATATTATTAATTAAAATATTAAAACTTAAATAATTACTATTCAAATATTTTTAAATAAAATTATTTGAATAATAATTATAATTTTATAAATCTTATACAATTTTTTTATAATTTTAAGAAAAGTAACTATATAAATAAAAAATATTATTGTATAGTTTAGTTAAAATTGTAATTTAAAAAATAAATAAATAAATAAAAATACAATTTACTTTTACAAAATTATATGTAATTTTATGAAACTGTAATTTTGCCATTTAAACATAATTTATATTTTATCCTGTCGTTATCTGGTTTGTTATCTAATTTGCACCAAACATTAGATAAGATTATAGTTTATCCTACTCTCATATCCTATCTTATCCTATCATGACCACCAAACAAACCCTAAATATATAAGAGCACAAATTAACATTTTCTTTAGATGAACAGTGATATTGATCATTGGAATCATGATAGCACTCGAATCAACAAAAAGATTAATCAATTTAATTTGTAAGAAATGATTATAATTATTTTTAATTGTACATTTTAATGAATTAAAAAAATATTTTATTTTAGTAGAAAGATTATATATATATATATATATATATATATATATATATATATATATATATTTCTAAATTAGTTGTGCGAAGTGCCTTGTAACTGATAACTATATTTTCTTTTTATATATATATAAACTTTTGGCCTCTAAAATTAATTTGTATTAAGATGATTTTGTGCAATAACTTAAATGTTTAAAACATTTTAACGAAGAGAAAGAAAGAGACCTTTTTGATTGATAAAAAAATAAAATTAAAAGAATGATTTAATAATATTAAAGGTATATGTGAGTTGTAATACCGTATTTTCTTAATGTGTGATTTAAAAGTGACTGAAATTAATTGCAAGAGAAAATTTAAATTTAGTTTTATTGAGAAAATTTAATTAAAACACTTTGTATGATTTTATGTGACAAATTCAAATGAAGTTCTAATTAAATTAGAATTTTAGTTGTATACTATTAGTGTAAAATTACACTGTGTAAGTGAACAAGTAGTCAAAAATTTATCATGAACCAATCCTAATGTGTCATTAACACATTTTTCCTAAATAATTAGCACCTATTTCAAGGTAAATTAATTTTTAATTTACCAATTTTGGTTAAATCTTATCTTCTTTTTTTGTAAATCACCTTAACCATTTCTAGAAAAATTTTCAAAAGCTAAATTACCCAAAAATGGGGTTGCTTAGCCAGCCACACAAAACTCACCTGTGCCCAACGTCCAAATCAACGTTTTTCCTATTAACATATTGGTTTGAAAAGCCCCTGAATTACACATTGATTTCTAACCTCCCTGAACTTGTTTTCTTCTTTTAAAACAAAAAAAAATAATAATGAAAAGACCCCTGCACGTGGACGAAGACACCCCTCCTCGCTGGAGCATTCTATATAACGCAACATTGGAAAAAAATAATAATAATAAGGAAGAAGTAGGAAGAAGAACCACCGATCAGCTGAAACTGTAGGAGAAAAAAAAGTCAAGTTCTCCCCTTGTCAAACTTGAGCTAGCTGTGGAGATTTGAACACTCTTGTACACAAATAGGACTACAAGTAAGGGAGCTTATATTTCTACTCTTTTTCTTCTCATCTTTAATATTCTAGCATCAATGTGATGAACTTGAAATAATTGCTAAGATGTAAAATGTTGTTGAGAGGTTACTTGTCTCCTAACAAGTTCTCCTTGTCTTGATTTTTTTTTTCTGTTATGACTATAGAAGTATGATGTGAATGAAATATGTTGGCTGCTGTGTTGTATGTAAATAGTGTAAATCTTATGTGATTTGCTGATTTAGATGTGGGGAAAATATTTGTTGCTATAGATAGAAGTGTGCATGTGTAAATGGATTTACTTATTTGATTATTGAGACCATATATCCTGCAAAAAAATTCTAGGACTGATTAACTGAGTTATATGCTGTTTTACCTGTTAAAGATTTCATTTATTTAACACCTAAAAATTTTAAATGGTAAATTTTGATGAACTAAATCCTATATATATATATATAACAACCACCGTGCAGTAACTGGGAAAAGAGAACTGGATGAAATTGTTTTTTGGTAACCTCGGGTAGTTAACGTCAATCAGCATGGCTTTTAGAAAAAAAATACAAATCTATTGAGAAACAGATTTTGGACGTTCATATTATATATATATATATATATATATATATATATAATATAATATAATTAAATAAAAAATTAATTAAATAAATAGAGTTGAGGGACAAACTCTGTAATTTATGTTTTTATAATTAATAATATTATGCTTTTAATTAAAATATTGAATTTTATATTTTAATATATTAGGATGATTTTTTTTTTATGTATCTTCCTCTATTCTAATATGTATATTTTTCCTACGTATAAAAGTATAATTTGTTGAAATAAAACTTCCCTTTTAGTTTTCCATATTATTGAGAATATCAATTATTAAGTTATTAGAAAGGATTAATAGGACATAAAAGATTTAAGAGAGAAACTTCAAAGCTTAAGTTCAACAATTTTGATAATATACGTTATCCATTATATTAGGAATTGATTGTGAAAAATAAGGTATGTCTCTTGACCTTATGTTGAGTTGATGTTTTCGTTGTTGTTGATGATATGTATGTATATGCATGGGTCATATTTGGACGGCATCACGAGTAGGCACGTAAGTTGGGAGTCGGTGTATAGCTCCCAACCTAGTGCTGGAAGAAAGAGTGGGGTAGTTGTCGATGGACCTTGAGAATAGGTGGACGGGCGAATCCCACATTGAGGTCAAGGTCATCGCAAACCTTGTGCTGTGGTGAGCCACTACCCATGTATGTCTATCTTGACGAAACCACTACCGCCTTCCGCAAGATCAGTTCATGGGCTCCCCCAATAGTTGTGCCTTGAAAGGATCCATGTGATCTTTGTGGCTCAAGTGCTATGTTAAGAGAGGTTCCATAATGATCGCTCGAGTTGTTGAAAAAGTCTCCATGGAGTAGTGTCCACATGAATTGCATGATATTATGTTGTACTATGTTTTTATATGTTTATTTAAAAACGTTGAAATCTTCTCTGATACTAATATTCTCACTTTCTTGAAAATAATTGTTGGGTTAGTTAGAACTCTGTATTTATTTTTATCATAAGCTTACCTTTGCGTTGTTTGCACCTGTGGTTCGTGCCTATGATGATCTCGAACGTCGTGTTCATGGGAGAAGATGCCGAGACGACCCAGAGCTTCGAGACCACTGCCCATGATCCAAAACCGCATTCATGTGGGTCCCTATCGCATTGACTTCCGCGAGACCGCTGTAGGAGACAGTGAAGCTTGGAGGATTGACCGCAAGCTTCAAAGCGTCTTCTACAGGGGAGAGCTTACACTTTCCTATGCTCCTACGGGAATTGAATTGTTTTCTGTGACTCTATATACATCATTAGAATTTTGGTTACCCATCCGGGAGATGTGGAGAGAGCCTGCTCCTGTTGCCCGATGTAACACCCACAATATATATACCTAATAAATAATAATACATTACGCTACATCCTTTTCATATAAGATAACAATTTTTTAACATAGTTAAAATTATCAATTATTATTTATTTATCTAACTAGCTAAGTTTCACTACCAACTAAAAACGAACTTGGATAATACCCACGTAATTTCAGGTAACTATACATCATATCTACATTTCTGTTTGGCAAAAAAAATATTAGTACCAAATGTACAACCAATGCCTGGCCAAAAATACATGTCAGCTGCTCCAGTTTAGGAGCTATAAACTATCAACATGGTTAGCATCAGTACTGACTATAAGCAAAACAAAACAAATCAACATTTCTGTTTGGTCAAAAAGTTTATAATCCTCTCTACCGATTTCCAGTCGATGCTGGAATCTCCATGCTAGGTTCCACCTCTGGTGCACTTGGTTCAGGAGTAGGGTCCCTCCTGACTTCCCGATGCTGTACTTGTCTTCATGCCCAGGCTCCTCTGAGAACATACGGAGTATATCTGATTCTGGCTCCTCATCTATGATACACTTTTTCAGGCGCTTGGGACTCCATGTCCAAACAACTAGCTATTCTTTCCGGCCATAGCAATGAAGCAGGTAAAGACAGGAAAAATCAAAAGGTTCCCTCCAACCTAAAGGGAGGACCAGACGGTGGTTCAAAAGTCAGAGTGAGAGGTCCTTTATACTGTGCCGTTGAGGATGGAGGTCTCACTCTCCAACAATCCTGTGAATGACACTCCAGTTCGATAATCGTGGTGTGTAGAGGGTCCATCGTCTAAAAAAAACATACATAGAAAGAAAAAATAGGGAGTGAGGTTCTAACTTAAGGCATCAATATAGTAATACATTCATGGAACCTAATTTAACAAATAATTTCAGTAAACATAATACACTAAGCAATTCATCTTATGTTGCAAGTAATTATCACACAAATGCAATGCTTGAATACATAGTGGCTGACTCATTTCCATGGAGGACATTCTAATACAGAGTAGCATAATCAGGAGCTCTTACTCCACCGACCTACATGCACAAAATCAACACTCAACCTAATCTGGAATGGGAACAGCATTAGGTGACTTATCAACCAAAGCTAGAATGGGAATAGCCTTTGGAGATAAAAGGTATGTGACAGTACACTACACTGATTGTGGATAATTATAGTGATTCGTCAGGAATGTTAATGCGCAAATCGCCTTAACCACGGCACAAAGTTGCGACCCTCTGACCTCTTGTAGGATGACGTGCATTGAACATCCTCGAGGTCTCCTTGGCCTCCACTACAAAATTCACACCCCATCATAGGGTGTAGCTACTCTAAGAGCTTGGGTTTAACAACAATGCTAGGATTATAGTTCGTCTTATTAGAGTTAATATTAATCAAGTACTTCACTAGAGGGTCTCAACTTCCCTCGTTACAAATTTTCGATTCACCAACAGTAGGCTTCACAATAGATTCTCCTAATCGGAGATAAAAATTCAATAATTTCACTCGATATCAACTCTAATATAAAAGACTAATCACTGTACAAATGACAGTATATCTAGTATTCACTCAATGGAATCAATCACATCAATAACAAGGAGATAAAATTAATTAAAATAACTTCACTCGTATACTCTCGTTCCTCTTTACTTTCACTCATTACTTAAGGACTAATAATTAATAACTGATTTACAAGTTTTATTAAATTTTATAAAAAGAGTTTATCCTACTAAAGATATTTTAGATTTTTAACCTCTTTTAAATTTCATGAAATTCTCACTTTACATTCAATTCCACTTATTATATATATATATATATATATATATATATATATATATTAAAACATTTAATTATTATTATATAATTACATATGTTCCCGTTACTATATTATTAAATAAATTAATGAAGCATATCCTAAAACAAATTATCGACTAACATAATACAAATAATAATAATATTATTATTACTCACATTACCATTATTATTATTATTATTTAATTGGTTTACATTATTTTATATATTGTTAGTATTTTCAGAATGAATACCTTTATTTAGAACTATGGTTATACATCTTAAGATTTCCTATATAATTTATGTACGTCCTAGAACTCTCATCATATGACGTTCTTCACTCAGTACTTAACTTTTTATTATTATAATATTCTTATTAAAATAATTAGAATTATATTAATTGTTGAAATTATTACTATTCTTATTAATATTATGATACTTCTGTTTACGATTTGGTGGTGGGTATACGAGTATACATATTTGTATAAGAACCCATATTTTGTTTTGTTATTATTGTACTTAAACAGAATTTTTGATGAGTTATAATTATGATCTCTTATTGTATTTGTGTTTAAATCTTATTGGAATACTTCGTGAGCTCAAGCATAGGTTGTCAACAAGGAAAATGGTTTCACACTTTGGGTCCACAAAGCAAGTCCAAGACTGCATTTGTTTTATGTGTCAGCCCAATGTTATATTTCTCTTTTTAGGCTCAATCCTCAACTCCCGGTAAGTTTCCAATCTTTTGTCTCCCCATTTCACTCTCTCCATGTAAATGATGAGATGGAATTGCTGCAACCGTGTTCTTCAAAGTTTTTGGATCCCTTTCCAGTATCAACCAACAAGGGAGATCAAAGAAAAGAAGTTTTTTTTTTTTTTTTTAAACCCATGATCCATAATTTTATACATGCTCTCTTGACACTTTAACGTGACAGACCCAGTTGCTAAGAAAATTTCTCCTCTCTCACTCGGTTCGAAGCCAACATAACAGAAGGGAAAAAAAAATCCTGAAGCTCAGTTTATGGCTCAACCCCACACAAGCAGCACTTCTCAATAGTAATGATAAATGGACAAATTTATAGCAACAAACCATCATCATACTTAAACAATTTCAACAGCATAACAACACCTTAAACACGAACATAGAGAACTGAAACCAAACCAGTAAAAAGAAATAAACTTTCCAGAAGTCATAAATTTTAAGCAAGTATTTAAGCAACTAAAATTACCAATTGAGGCCTAAACCTCTTCCCCCACCTTAGATTTTTCCAAAAATTTGAACAATCCTCCTTCTTCGTACCACACGCAGTCCTACGGCCACAAAGGAGAAAGTCGATTTCTCGGTTTCTCTCTTATGATCTATTTCATGATGTGCAAAACGAGGAGGGCACTCTTATCTTAATTTCTAATCCAAGGGTAGATAGACTCTCACTAATCCTGACCATTGGATCTTCTTTTAGTGAGTTTTTTGTCACAAAAAAAAATCACTTGGGCTGAATATATGTTTTTGGGCCCAACAAATGGGAAAAAGGAGAGAAAAAAAAAATTACACACTTGATAGGAGTAGTATGGGCCAACAGTTTGGGGCTTAGAAAAAAAAATACTTGACCCAATATAATTCTTACCTAATACATTACTTTAACTTTCTTCTAGTTATTTATTTAATTAACTTAGTCCTATACTTTCTTAATTAATTTAACCATCAACTAATTATTTAAACTAACAAACATAATAATAACAAGCAACTAAAATAAAATATTAATTTATTTAATTTTCACAAATAAAGGAAAATTTTGAAAAAAAGGAGGATGTTACAACCGACCTTGCAAGAGAGCTGCTCAGGGACCTCACCCTCGTCGTAGAGCTGCTAAAGCTGAGGAGCCACTTGCTGATGTTCCATCTACTGCTCCTCTTTCCTAGATGTAGTGTTTAGGATATGACCAGCCTAGGGTGTGTGTGATGTATTTTTCCCTTTTCCTCTTTGCGATGTACTTTTGTTGATGGACACATTGATGTATGTGCACACACACACACATACACTCTTTTGAGATGCTTTGACGATGATGTTGATCTGTAAGTGCCATAAGGCACAACCATTTGCACTTGATACCTTGTGATGTATGCATGAGTTATTTTAGTATGTTGGATGATTGTTTGTGCTTTATACGTCAAAGTTTTGAAAGGAATGAATGTTGTATGTCTCGCAAAAAAAAAAAAATCACGCTCTTTTTCACAAATAAATTAATTTAGAGTTTTCGTCTAAAATTAAATCTTTCGCGTTGCATTAGTTATCAGTTGACCATGTAACGATAGCTGGTCATTACATTTGTGGTATCAAAGCTAGTCGTGTCTTTTGGGAATGAACATATAGGAAATAGGTCTGTTGTGTCTTCTGTTGTGTGTTGTGGAGCTATTTCTGTGAAGAGATGGTTATTGATTGCTCAAAGTCGGTGGACTTTTGTTATTTCTGAGGAGAAATAATTGTGTGATGGCACGTTGCCAATGTTTGCTCTAAACAATGTTTTGATCTTGTAGAATCACGGTGAGAGGAACTGGATGACCTTCTGCATCGCAAACTGACCTTTCACATATAGCACGTGTGATGGAAGTTATGGTAGTTATGATGACTCAACAGAATGTTGCGATGGCTCAACAACAGACTACCGCTGCTCAACAACAAGCCGCCATGGCTCAACAACATCAAATTGCTATGGCACAGTTAGAAGCGACACGAGCTGCTGCAGAAGCTGTACACGTTGTTACCCTTCCTGAGTTTCAAGGACTCACTGAGTTTCGTAAGAATGATCTCCCACAGTTCAAAGGAGAATCTGACCCTGATGCTGCAGATCATTGGATTTGAGAGATAGAGAAGATCTTTCGAGCTATAAACTGCCCTGATGAATAGAAAGTGACCTATGCCACATATATGCTAATAGGTGAAGCCGAGTATTAGTGGTAAGGGGCACAACAGTTGATGGAAGCTCAAGGAGAAGCTATCTCTTGGACTAGTTTCAGGAGTCGTTTCATGGGGAAGTACTTTCCAAATAGCGCAAAGCATCTAAAGGAGACAAAGTTTCTGAAGTTATACCAAGGCAGTATGATTGTCCATGAGTATGCAACCAAGTTCGAGTACTTGTCCCGTTTCTATACCCAGCCAACATCTGAAGAGTGGAGATGTCGCAAGTTTGAAGAAAGACTCAGACATGAGCCAAAAAAGGTGGTAATCCCAATGACGATTAGAGAATTTCTTGAGTTGGTGAAGAAATCCAAGGTCGTGGATTTTTTTTGTACTTGTTGGGCAAAAGGTGTTTTAAGCCCATATCTAAAAAGGAAGCAAGGAAGGCCCAAAATTAAATTAAAAAAAAAAAAAAGAGAAATAGAAGAAATTTATTTGACTTCATACACGCTTTCATACACAGCTCAGGTTTTCGTCACATACGTGCCTCACCATCACTCCATCATGCATACATTCCGTCACAATCTCATGTGCGCTCTCAAATTGGCACATTCCTATAGCATCATGCTCAAAATACATAAAAATCCATACACTCAATTTTAGTCCAGAAGAATCCATCTACATCCAAATGGTACCATCATCATCATAGGGTATAATACAACATAAAAGAAAGAAAGATTGAGAAGGATTAGCAGTTAGAAATTTTGAATTCTGTAGGCTGCCCTGCATCAATTCTATAAATAGAGGGAGAGAAAGGAGCAAGAGGGGGGCCGCTGATTTGAGGGAGAGGAAGAAACATTGTTATGTTGTTGGAGTGAGAAAAGAATTGGAGAGTGTCGTTACTGCCAAATTGCAGAGAAGGCTACCTTCTACCTGGGTACTTGCAGTGAGCTAAGGTATTCCTCCCCTTCCCCTATTCCATCATGGTGATGCAAATGTAGACTTTAGCTATACTCCATTGCTCGCTCTTGTGCTTGTTTGGTAGTTTGTTCATGGCTTGAATCTTGTTATATATGTGCACTTTTGATGATTTATAAATAACAATTGGTCTTCGATTGGAATAGTGGATTGATCTCTGTGTTCTGCCTCTAGTTAATAATAAAAATTCATTGAGGCAAAGCCGTTCTGTTTCCTGCATCACACACATTACACTGATTCAGTTCTTTATACCTTTCCATTCAAACACATAAAAGAATAAAACAGAAAATAAACTCAACATTTTTCTTCCTCTTCCTCTCGCAGCATTAACACGTTCATAAAGCCACACAATGCACATTGACCGAAGATTTTTCAGATCTACACACACTTCACAATTGGCTTTTACAAAATTAGCACACCACAGCCCTGAAAAATAATATATATATATATATATATATATATATATATATATATATATCCACATCAATTTGCATTCAGATTTTTCTAGAATCTCATATGCAACCACACAAAACTTAGCACCACATTCAAAAAATGATCATGATAAAAATTGATGAGTTCACATCAGAGCAATGTTTTAAATAAAAAAGAAAAAAGAAAAAAAAATGGAACAGCATCATCCCCATTCTCTTGTCACGCGCCGCGCTGCCATCACGTTTCTGCGGCATCTTCGTCACACCACCATCGTGTTTCCGCGGCGCCTTCGCCGCGCCGCCATTTCGACTTCTCGCGCTCCTCCGCGACTCCGTCTCTTTGTCGCTCATCTCATCCACTATCATGGTATTAAGACCGCTGGAGAAAAAGATGCGCAGCGACCTTTGAGTCTCTCTTCTCGCCGTTCTGCCTTAGCTGCACATCTTTGTAGGTCGCGACGCCATTATAGAATCTGCTCCTGTAAACGTGACTTACGCGGTGACTCCTCTGATTGCCGCTATCACTTGAGGTCGTCGCTGCCAAGAGCCGCCACAATCGCAGAGATGAAGACGCATTTTCCTTTTCTCGATTTAGGTTTTCTTCAATTTAGTACTTTGCCTTATTCCTTTCTTGCTTAACCATGTGCTTTGGGTTTGGCCCAATACTGGTATCTGGGGTCTATAGGAATAGATTTGTATTTTATGGTATATCAGTACCAGTTAAATTTTTTTTTTCTTTCTTTCCTTTTTGTTAAGAGTTAAGACTATTTGCCTGAGCCCATTTTATGTGTTACCCATCTTGGATTTAATCTAAGTCCTTTTTTATTAAAATGTAAATTAAAATGGGGAAAACGTAACTTTTACCACAATAATTTGTTAGCGAAATAAGAATTAATGTCTTTTTTTATGTAAAGGGTATAACATTAAAAGTTAAACGTTATAGAGTAATGCCATTAGCAATTTTTTTTAAAAAAAGATAAAGTTGAATCCGTTTAAGATATATTACTTTATTTCCTTAATAATTTTTTTTTCTTAATAAAAGAAGAATCTATTTAATATATATTACTTTATTTTCTTAATATAAATTTCCTTAATAAAGGTTGAATTCATTTTATATACAAAATCCCTTTAATCACTTTCAAATATTGACGAAATAAAAATAAGATCAATTAATGATTTTATAGAAATAAAAATGTAGATTTAGTGATTTTTCATTTTCAGTTTAGGATCCACTTGAGTGTCACAAATCCTATTTAAAGTAAAAATAAAAAAATAAAAAAATAAAAATGAAATTTAATGATTTTTTATGTTGGGCCTAGAATCCACTTGAATATCACAAAAATCTTATCTAGAATTTGAAATTGATTAATAAATTGCTAATTGTTAAGTCATTTTTTTAGTAGCCAAAATAAAATGTAGACTTAGTGATTTATCATGTTAGGTCTAGAACTTACTTGAATATTACAAAAAATTTATGACTTTGTTTTGCAAGAGTTTTGGCATCTATTATGCCGCCTATCGTTGTAGATAATACTCTATATTATTTAAGAATTAATATCTTAACAATCCTTATAAAAATAATAATAACAACAACAACAACAACAATAATAATAAATATATAACTAAAAAACATCAGCCTACTAAACAATTTTCTACCCAAAAAATTAAGTGAGTCTGATTTTCTTATTGCATCAGAGGATACGTAGGAGAAGAAAAACAATAAAAATAAAATAGTAATGATAATAATCCTTTTTTAAAAAAATATACAATAAAATTTAAATAACAAATAGGATTAATAATTTTACAAACATGAGGAGAAAACAATTGTTTTTTTCACACATTAGGTAGGGGTATACACGGGTTGGGTCGGGTCGGGTTTGGCTAAACCCGTTACCCAACTTGATCAAAATAATACAGGTTGGATTGGGTAGGGTTTATACAATTTTTTGGTCAAACCCGAACCAAACCAACCTAATCATTAATGGGTTGGTTTGGGTCGGGTTATCAGGTCTGTGTGTTTAAAATTTTGTTAAATTTTTTAAAATTTATATATTTTTTTTACAAATTTTAACACATTATAAATATATTGTATTTAGTGTTACGGTCTTTTTTTTTTCCTTTTAACAAATTTACATACAATTTAACATTTTGGTGTGTATATTTTCAGCAGCTTGGCCTTTACAAATGGCTTTTTTATTGAACTATTATATCCTTTAGTTGCTTTCTAAATTATCCATTACTTTATTTTTTTAATTGCTTTCTAAAGTGCGCACTACATCTTCTCTCTCTTTTATTTTATTTTTATTTTTTAAAAATGAAAGGAGACATTTTTCCCTAATATATATAACTAGTATTTTGGTCTGTACGTTGCATAAAATAAATATTTATTTTATATAACTAAAATTCATAATAAATAAATACTTCTAAATATATAAATTATATTATAATTAAAATTAGTAATAAATAAATATTTTAGAACATATAAATTATATTTTAGATTTATGATAAATACTTTATATTGTGATATACTATTTTTTTTAATTTTTTTTTTAAATATTGAAATTCAAATTAAAACTTGTAAAATACAAAGATAACACAAGAAGGGGGGTTGAATTGTGTTATAGCAAATTTTTGCAAAACCTTTGTTAATGACGTATTGTCCAAAATATATGGTTAGAAAGATTTTCAAAACGTTTTCTAGGATAGACAAAAACTTAAAGACACACTGGAAAGCACACAAGATTTATACTGGTTCGTCTCACCCCAAAGACTACGTCCAGTTCTTGGAAACAACTAAGTTCTACTAACTTTTTTAAGTTACAAGTATTCTTTCTACAAGCCTTTTCAGGCTCAACCCAAATAGCCTTTTACTTGCCTCTCCAAGCACAAACCCAAGTATTCTTTGAATCAAAGCTTATTCAAGCTTTCACCAATCTCGTTAAGAAAAAGGTTTATGCATGAGTTACCTCACTGGGTTTAACGTCTTAACAGATGAATATACAATGAAGTACAAAGAGAATTTCACAATTAGAGTATACAATAGCTTTTTCTTTCTTAAAGATGTTATGATTTTTCAGAATCAGTAGTGACTATTCAACAACTATTCGAAAGAGGTATCTTCTTCTATTTATAGACTTCTCCAAAAGTATTTGTTTAGTGCTTTGCAGAAGACGGCTTTCGTCTGATAAAAAGAGTTGTTGGAGCATTAAATGCAGCATTTAATGCATTTCACCAACTTGTCATATGATAAGATAAAGCAGTTTGCTTATCTTTTCTACTCTTGTACTCAATCTTGTAGCAGTCGTTATGTTTACTTTCCTGTTCTGACATTTGCACATACATTCTTCCTTTTTCGCTAACTTTCCTCGAGAGTAGGTATATAGGCTTTATAAATTTCGAGGTAGCTTTCGCTCTGATTGATGTGCAGATCATTTTTAGAATGGTATCATCATCTGTAAGATTTGTTACGGATTTAATCAAAGGATAAATATAATATATTTTTAAAGATATCAGATGGTTGCTTATAACCTATTACGGATGACCAGACGATTGCGTAAAAACATATATTTTAACTGTTGGTTATCATCAAAATATTTGAGGGTTATAAATTCGTCCTTTGGCTTAACAAAACTAAAGATATTGAAAATAATATACTAAAAAAGATAAGAGTTTAAGAGAAATTCCTAAAAATGCTCTTGTTGAATAATGACAACTAAAAACGCTCTTGGAGGGATATTATATGCATGTTAGGATTGTATTTAAATTTTGAAGATAATATATATATATATATATATATATATATATATATATATATTCAAAATTGGTTTCTGATATTTAGTTACAGCTTGTTAAACCGCTCAATTGATATTAAAAGCATAAGAAAATATATCAAATGCATATTAAGAGCGTATTTGAATTTTAAAGATAGTGGTGGGGTGGTAGCGGCGGCGATGGTGGTGGCAACTATGGCGACGATGGCAATAGCAACAATGGTAATGGTGGTGGGGTGAGGGCGATGGTGGTAGGGGTGGTAATAGCGATGGCAACGATATTGTTGGTATCACAAGAGGTGTTTTTAATATGGTTCTAATTTCAACTGTCTATTATTTTCAATCTTGATCTAAGCATTATTATTAGTTATTCTCATGTTCTCACATAAGTAAGTGTTCTCACAGGATTAGATGGAGTGTCAAATTAAAGTTTGATACCAAATCTCACCTGTTCAATCTAACTTAATCTAATGGTACTTATTTATTCACTAAAAAAACTCACGTGGCATCTCCCTTCCCCGTTGTTTTAGTTTTCACAAAAACACAACCTCCCCGAAAACACAAGCCGTTGCTCTGCATAGCCATGGATTTACAATATATTAACTGAGAATGACAAAAATCTTTGACCAAGTAATCAAATTAAAGATCTACAATATTAGAATTCTAATCATTGGATAAGAAGAATTAGAAAAAGTGCACGAACCATAATAGGGAGAATTGGAAGCGTAACATTGATTTTATATGGGGAAATCCATGGCAGTGTAGAGCAGTGGCTTACATTTGAAATAGAAAAAGCACACAAGAAAAGGGGTTGAATTGTGTGTTTAAAAACTTTTTCAAAACAAGTTGATCAACATGAAAACGTTTTCAAGCATAGGGATAGAGAGAAGAATAACACAGAAAGTTTTATACTGGTTCACTCAACCTAAGCTACGTCCAGTCCCTTCACCCAAAAGGTATCCACTAACCAACCTTAGGTTACAAGTATTGTTCGCGGCCTCTTTAGGCTTTACAACGCAATCACCCTAGATTGCTTAACCCAAGTATTCTTTTACACTAAGCCTCTCCAAGCTTTCATAACACAACAAGTGTTTATACAAACGATATCAACTCACGTAATGAGGATTTGAAAGATTAGGCTTAAAAACGCTCTGAAAAAACTTTACACGATTTTTGCTATCATCCACTGGACGCTTCTATCAGAATATTGCTAATATCTTTCTGTTCTGTTCTTTTTCTTGATCATTCGTCACTGTCACTATTTTTCTTCTTCCTTGGTGCATGCATATATATAGTCTTCTAGGAAAAGATCCGTTGTAGAAGACTTTGACTTCGTTATGCAATGAGAAGCGTGTAAACTATCCTTTCAGAGAGGTAAGGTGTGGCAGCTTCTAGACTTGCACTAAAATGGAAAGTGCAGGACTGTGCTAGCGGCCTGTTTTTCTGAACATTCTTCATTCGTCTTAGCAGCTTGATAAGTTGACTTGCTTTATCTGTTTTTGTTGCGCTCTTGCACTAAAATGATTCTGATGTTATTTAATGCTTCAAACAATTTGAACGTTAGATCACAGAAGTAGCAATATGTTAGTTTCAAGAAAAACTAGCATAATTAAATTGGACGTTCAAAATAAAACTTAGTCATTTGAATATTTGTCGTTGGAAGCTTGCATCAGATATTTGAATTTGTTCTTTAGACGATCATCTTAAGTTGTTCATTAGACGATGTTCTTTAAGCACGTCTATTGGACGGTCTTCCTTAATACGTCTACTGGACGATTTTCAAAGAAAAGTTTGTATGCTGTAAAGAATTCAGTTCTTTGGCAGAAACTTGAACATTAATAAGTTTGTTATCTTCAAAACTTTGAGGGTCTAGACGCTTCTACGTCTTTGGTTCCAACAATCTCCCCCTTTTTGATGATGACAAACCTTATTAATTTTTAAGTTTTTGATGGAATATAAAAGGACGCATAAAGGAGTTTTCGAAAGACTTACTATGCTCCCCCTGAGTCTGATATTCCAAGTTTTGTATTCTTTGAGACACAAGATATATTAGTTTAAATCCATATTGAATAATGTTCAAAGTATCAAGCATATTGTATCTAACAGTTATGGATTTTAAATATAGGCAGAGTAATATTTGAAGTATGCCAGAACAAAGCATGTATTTTATTGTACTTGAAGATCATACAAAACAGCAAATAAAAAAGACATAGTTTTCCAGTTCTCCCCCTTTTTATCATTAGCAAAAAGCAGACAGAGAAAGAAGGGAGATGTCATCATAGTCACTGTTGTGTCGGCGAAGGAGGAGGTAGGGAAGGTTGAGAAGGGTGTAGGAGTGGTTCTGGAGAATTTGGTGAAGATGGGTTGCAGCTGGTTTGCAACGTATTGTTGAATGACGGGCTCAACAGGGGGAATGGAGAAAGGGGCAGAAGAAAAGATGGGAAGGCTTGCGGAGGCTTGAGAGCCAGGAGTAGGCAGGGGTGGAGGTGTAAGTGATGGTGGTTGGGAAGGAGTGGGTGGAAGGGCTTTAGAGGGGAGAGGAGGTGCTTCGAGAAACTTCAAGTCTTGTACTTGTAGTTGGTATGGTCGTGGAATGGTCCAAGGGTAGGGTGGTTGAAAATTTGTGTGGTGAGTAAGAGCAGCAATCATAGTGTATAAGATAGAAGTTTCTGTACCAAGGAGTGGACGCTCGTTTTCTGGATGGACAAAGGCAGCTGAAGAGTCCGAAAAGTGAAATACACGAGCTGGACGATGTGTGACTTCACAGTTCGTTGCAGTTGGGATATCGGCTTTGTCGTCTGCTGAAACTCCATTATTGGACGCTTCTTGTTCACATAGGAACATATGGTGATGCCAGAAGCGTTCAGCATCATCCTTGTCCAAGCCTGTATGAAGACGCTAAGCTAGGAACCATTCACGGGAATGAGTTAAATGTTGTTGAAAATCAGCTCTGGACGGCAAAGGCAGGGACGATGCCTTGGCCAAAATCTTCTTCTTGTGGTTGTCATATATGATTGGCAGTCTTGGGCAGACGCGATCTGGTTGGATGCGAATGGATGTTGAAGGTCAAATGTGTTGTGATGGGGGAATGAAGAGTTGAAACTTCAAAGTGGCGGAACCTTTGAGAGTGTTGCAAAACATATACTCAAAGGCAAATGGAAATAATCCATCTTCTTCCGGATCTAAAGGCCGAAACTTCAAAACTGCAAGCCTTATGTGAACAATCTGCTCGCCCTTAGGTTTCCTTTGTTGTAGAGCTTGCTCGATGTGTTCTACTGGCGATATTCTATGTTGAAGTACTCCAAGAGGATGTGCATTGATGTGCTAAGCTCGTACAACTCTAAGGTACCTCTGTTTGATAAATCGCTTGAGCAGTAAGTGTTCAATAGCTCTAGGAGGCAGTGCTAGATAAGCTTCCGAAGGTTTATGGACATAGTCATCCATGTACTTGTCTAGATCAAGTGGAGAGTAATCAAAACCGAAAACAGGTTCAGGGAGCTCTGGACACAAGATAATAGCATTGTCGTCCATGCAGTTTTTGGGGTTGCCTTCAACAAAGAGTAGAGGCCAAAGCTGTTTGGTTTTGGTCAAGGTTTCTAAGGGGGTGGAAGATGTAGTTAAAGGAAACGATGGTTGAGGAGGAAGGTGATTTAGTAGGCTTGATGGAGAGATGTGTCGTAGATATGCCGGGGGTGGGGATGGTGCAGGTATAACCTTCATCACCAAGCAATAGCATGTCTGATTCAGGTGTGGCTTGTGGGTCGGCTTGTGTTTAGGTAAGAGTTCAAAAGGTTCAATAATAATTGATGCAGCCAAGTCATTAACAAGTTCATTTTCAACAGGAGAGGAAAACTTACTTTTCTTGGATTGTGCTTCCCTTGGCAGTGCTTCTACTGGTCGTTTGGATGAGGCAGATGGTTGTGGTTGTGGTTGAACAGGAACATCAATCATGGTAGCTTTCTGCTTCTTGACAAGCTTACCAATTGGCTCATCGTCTTCGTCGTCTGAAGCAACGATCAACCGTCTCTTAGCAGGAGCTTGTGGCGAAGCAGGTGAAGGAACAAGGGCAGCAATAGGAGCAGCTACAAGAGGAGCAGATAGAGCTGAAGGTCGTTGGGTCTTGGACCTTGTAACTCTGGTTGCTTGTGTCTTGGATGACTTCCTCTTGGATGACTTCCTCGTCGTCCATCAGCTCAGCGACCTAGATGATTGGCTCAATTGTCTGTAAAGGTGCCATCTCAACAATTTCCTTTTTAATGTCCACTAGTTTGGATGTGGTTTCCAAAGGCTTTAACACCAATCCAGCCTTCATCTGTGCAACATTGTTGCGTCCAAATGGCAGTTGAGTGAAACGATGACCACCACACATAATCCTAATCTGATTTTGTTGTCTAAGAGATAGAGCAAAGAAAGCATGATACACCTGCTGTTACCAAAAAAGTCTATTAAGGAGAGCGGCGTAGGTGATCTGATCGCACTCTCCACGTCCTCTCATGGTCCTGAAGATGTTGCTCAGGATGAGGTGTGGCAAGTTAAACTGTTGGCCTGTGATCATGTGGAACAACGCGAACCTGTGCAGGAAGGTAACGCTGTCCTTCGATCCAGCCTTGTGAAGAATTCTCTTGTTCAAAAACTACTGGAAATCGTCCCCTCTTTTGTTAGCTTATTGTATTCCACTGGCCCTTCGCCTTCTGGACTCATCAGTGCAGCATCAACCGTGTCATGTCCTCCAAAATTGCTTTCCCAGCCATTCTTGATGCAGGACCTAGCCCGCTCACAGCCAATGGCTTGGGCAACAAGGCCGAGGTCTAGTGTAACCTTGACGCCCAGAACAGTTCCCATGATTTCTGTCTTGGAGAAGATGATAGAGTTCCAGAACTGTCTGATGAACTCTGGGTATATGATCTCGTTCATATGGAAGTAGTTGAGAATTTCACATCTAAGCAGGTTTTCCTTTACATTCACACCCATGTCTTCCAGAGCTTAGATATCGAAATGGCTTTCGATAAGAACAACAGCCTTGTCTAGGCTCTCCACACGAGCCACAACCTTCGCAGCAGGACTAGCCTTTTCAATTGCCATATCTGAGAGCTTGAAAGATTGTTAGGGTTTGAAAGGTTTCGAGAGACTGAGAAAGTTCAGGTGGATTTGAGAAGAGGTGAGTGTTTGGTTTTAGGTTTGAGTGTATATGAAGAAACCAAAGAGTTTTGCTTTAATGAAATATTGGACGCTACAAAACATTGGACGATCAAGTCCTTGGATGGTTAAGGCATGTTGAATAAAACTTATTCATTTATAAATTCCATACCAAGAAGATCTCGAATATGGATGAGTTTATCTTCAGGAAAGGGGTTTTGTAAATATATCAGCCAATTGATTTTCAGTGTTGGCAAACTGAATATCAACAATTCCCTTCTGAACATAGTCTCTTATAAAATGATGTTTTATTTCAATGTGCTTTGCCCAAGAATGCAAAATAGGATTTTTAGACAGATTTATAGCAGTAATGTTATCACAAAAGATAGGAATGTTACTCTCGTAAATACTGTAGTCTTCTAACTGATGCTTGATCCATAAAAGTTGTGAGCAACAAGACGCAGCTAAGACATACTCTGCTTCCACTGTGGACAGGGCAATCGTCCCTTGTCTTTTGCTCGTCCAGGAGACTAGATTCCCACCAATGAGGTGACATCCTCCACTGGTACTTTTGCGTTCTATTCTATCTCTCGCATAATCAGCATCACAGTAACCAACTAACCTGTATACTTTGTTTGACTTAAAACACAAACCAAGGTTAGTGGTCCTTTTTAAATATCTAAAAATTCTTTTAACTGCTGTTAGATGAGTTTCTTTAGGGTTAGACTAAAAATGGGCACATAAGCATACACTGAACATAATGTCAGGTCTGGACGCTGTGAAATATAAAAGAGACCCAATCATACATTAGTATGTAGTTTGGTCTACCTTTTTAAAAAGTCGTCCAGGCTAAGTATTGATGATGGATGCATAGGTGTACTCATTTCCTTGGCATCGTCCATCTTGTACTTCTTGAGAAGTTCGTTGACATATTTTGTTTGATGTATGAATATGCCATTTGCAGTCTACTTTACTTGCAATCCCAGGAAGAATTTTAATGCTCCTATCATACTCATCTCAAATTCTGCTGTCATGATCTTAGAAAAATCCTTTCATAAAGCGTCATTAGTAGCACCGAATATAATATCGTCTACATATATTTGCGCAATAATAAAGTGTGATTTAACGTCTTTGCGAAAGAGAGTGGTATCTACTTTTCCTCTAGTGAAACCATTTTCTAAAAAAAAAGAACTTATCTTTTCATACTAAGCTCTTAGAGCTTGTTTAAGTCCATACAAAGCCTTTTTGAGTTTGAAAACATGTTTTGGAAAAGTATCACACTCAAAACCAAGAGGTTGTTTCACAAAGACTTCCTCGTTTATTATGCCATTTAAGAATGCACTTTTTACATCCATTCGATAGAGCTTCATATTACTATGAGCAACAAATGAAAGTAAGATGCGGATGGCTTCTAATCTAGCTACTGGTGCAAAGGTTTCAGTAAAGTCTATACCTTCTTGTTGAGAGTAGCCTTGAGCTACAAGTCTTGCTTTATTTCTTACCACTTTGCCAGCTTCATCTAGCTTGTTGCGGAACACCCACTTTGTTCCAATGATAAACTTGTCCTTGGGTGCAGGAACTAGCATCCAGACATCATTCTTTTCGAATTAACTAAGTTCGTCCTTCATGGCACTAATCCAGCCATCGTCCAAGAGAGCTTCATCCATTGTCTTTGGTTCCAGTTGAGAAATCAAAGTAGTTTGAGCTTGCTCCTTGAAGGTCGATCTTGTTCTGACATGATCTTGAACGTTTCCAATAATTTGATTATCTGGATAATAGGTCTTCATTTACCAAGAGCGTCCAGTTGGTTCCTTTTCTTCCTTTTTTGGATCGTCCATCTGATCTCTGGACGTTAAAGGACTGACATCTTCTAGCTTCATATCTGCAAATGAATCGTCTAGCTCTGATATTTCTTTATCAGGCTTATTGTCATTGAATTTAACATCGATGGCTTCTTCAACCGTTAAGGTTCTAAAGTTGTAAACTCTATAGGCCTTGGATGTTTCGAAATAGCCTAACAGTATTCCATCATCACACTTAGAATCAAACTTTCCAAGATTGTCCTTAGTGTTTAAGATGAAACATTGACATCCAAAGGGATGAAGATCTGATATGTTGGGCATTCGTCCTCTCCACAATTTATAAGGAGTCTTTTTCAAAATAGGTCTTATATAAATTCTATTTTGTAAATAACATGCAGTGTTTACTGCTTCAGCTCAGAAGTGCTTAGGAGTAAAATTATCATTTAGCATGGTTCTAGCAATTTCTTGCAATGACCTGTTCGTTCTCTCTACCATACCATTTTGTTATGGTGTTCGTGGTACAGAGAAGTTATAGAGAATTCCGTTCTCCTCACAGAACCCTTGAAAACTTTCGTTTTCGAACTCCCTTCCGTGATCACTTCTGATTAAAGCTATGCAAACACCTTTTTCATTTTGAATTCTTTTGCAAAAGATTGAAAAGATCTTGTAAGACTCATCCTTGTGTTTTAAGAACATAACCCATGTCCATCTAGAGTAGTCGTCCACTACGACTAATCCATATCGTTTTCCACTAAGGGAGGTTGTTCTAGTTGGACCAAACAAATCAATATGTAGTAGCTCAAGAGGTCTAGTTGTGGAAACAATATTTTTTGATTCAAAAGAGATTTTTACTTGTTTCCCTTTTTGACATGCATCACAGAGAACATCAGACTTGTAAGCAAGATTTAGAAGTCCTCTTACGAGGTTATGTTTATTTAGCTTTAAGATTAGTCTCAAGCTTGCATGTCCAAGCTTCTTGTGCCAAGTCCATTGACTCTTTTTGATGGATACTAGACACGATACATTTTGATTTGTGAGGTCATTGAGATCAATCTTATAAAGATTGCTTTGCCTCTTAGCAGAGAATAGTATGGATCCATCTAGATTCCTGACAAAATATTTTTCTTTGTCAAAGGAGACATTGTGTCCATTGTCACATAATTGACTTATGCTCAGTAGATTGTGTCTAAGTCTTTCGACATATAAAACATTTTCAATGGAAAGGAAGGAATGCTTACTGATTGTTCTTATACCTGTGATCTTTCCCTTCTGGTTTCTTCCAAAGGTGACCCATCCACCATTCTTGGGTTGTAGGCTTTGGAACATACACCTTTCTCTCATCATGTGTCGTGAGCAACCACTGTCCAGGTACCATGACTGGGGTCTTCTTTCGGTTGTCAAGCAAATTTGTAACAGGTATTATCATAGACTTAGGTACCCAAATGGACTTGGGTCCTTTTCCGTTAGTTTTGAAGACATTGGATGCCTTCTTTGTTAGACGATATCTACATTTTGTTGATTCATGCCCATTCTTTCCATATATTTTACAGAAGGTTATGTTTTTTCTAGGTTTGTAATTTTCTTTAACAGAACCAAGTCCAGATTTGTCATGAGGACTTCTTCTATAAGATAGAATCTTATTAGGTTCTCTGTTCCGCTGACAAATTTTGACAAACTTTCTTTCAAATGAGTGACTTCTTTTTGAAGTTCTAAAACTTCATGAGAAGATGTCTCTTCTGAAATGTTCTTTGTTTTTAAAAACTCATTTTCTTTTAAAACCTTTTTATGCTCTTTGTTGAGCAAATTGAATTCTTTTGTTATTTTTGAAAATTTCTTTTTTAGTTCTTTATATCCTATTGAGAGAGTTGAGGAGTTAGTAAGCAAATCATTATAGGCTTCTTGTAAAGAGATTAAGTTATCGAAGTTTATTTCTTCGTCTTGCTCATTATCTGAGCTATTAGAGCTGGTCTCTGCCATGAGACACAGGTTGGCTTCTTCCTCTCCTTCTTCTTTTGATGAAGATAGGTCCATGTCTTCCCAGGTAGCCATGAGACCCTTTTTCTTGAAAAACATCTTCTTTTTGTCCTTCTATAGACTGGGACATTCAGCCCTAAAATGTCCAAGCTTTTTGCATTCATAACATATTGAATGACTCTTTTCTTTTGGTTCCGTATTAAACTTCTTTGTGAAGTTTTTGGCTCTAGATCCTCCTTTCTTCCTCCACATAGCCTATATTTTTTTAGAGATGAAGGATATCTCATCTTCATCAATGTCATCCTGTTCGGACTCTTCCTCAGAGGATTCTTCCACGTTTAGAGCTTTGGACGATGATCCTCTGAATGGACGCTGGATGCTTAGAGCAATGGACTTTTTCTTTTGTCCTTCGTCTTGCTTTAGCTCTAGTTCATGGACTTTAAGAGTTCCAAGTAACTCTTCCATTGAGAGTGCTGTTAGATCGTTGGAAGCTCTTAAAGCTGTAACCTGCGGTCTTCATTGCCTAGGCAAACTTCTCAAGATTTTGTCAATGTGATCATAATTGTCATAGGTTTTGCCTAAGGATCTCAGGTTATTTATTATGGTCTGAAATCTACCAAACATGAGTTCGATAGTTTCATTTTTTTCCATAGTAAAGAGTTCATATTGTCTTACTAGTAAGCTCAACTTGGACCTATTTACTTGTGAAGTTCCCTCGTAGGCAAGAGCGAGGGTGTCCCACATTTTCTTAGCACTTTTTAAGCTATGTACCTTTTCATATTCAGATTCATATAAGGCACACATCATAGTATTTCTAGCTTTTGAGTTTAGAAGATACTTCTGTTTGTGAGATTTTGTCCATTGACTTCTTAGAAGCTCTACTCCATCATGGTCAAGGGGCAAGTAATCGCTAGTTTCTACTACGTCCCACATGTCTATGTGACATGCATCAAATAATGCTATCATTCTTTGCTTCTAGTAATCGTAGTTCTAACCTTTAAAAATAAGCAGTCTGTTAACGGCTTGTCCTTTGTTTCCATGTGTGGTCAGAATCGTTTTTACCCCTGCAATGTTAGATGCTCAACCCCAAGAGGCCGAGCTCTAATACCAATTGAAATAGAAAAGGCGCACAAGAAGGGGGGGTTGAATTGTGCGTTTAAAAACTTTTTTGAAACAAGTAAATTAGTATGAAAACGTTTTCAAGCGTAAGGATAGAGAGAAGAATAACACAGAAAGTTTTATATTGGTTCACTCAACCTGAGCTTCGTCTAGTCCCTTCACCCAAAAGGTATTCACTAACCAACCTTAGGTTACAAGTATTGTTCGCGGCCTCTTCAAGCTTTACAACGCAATCACCCTAGATTTCTTAACCCAAGTATTCTTTTATATTAAGCCTCTCCAGGCTTTCACAACACAACAAGTGTTTATACAAAAGATATCAACTCACGTAGTGAGGATTTGAAAGATTAGGCTCAAAAACGCTCTGAAAATCTTTACACGATTTTTGCTATCGTCCACTAGATGCTTCTATCAGAATATTGCTAATATCTTTTTGTTCTTGTTCTTTTTCTTGATCGTTCATCACTATCTCTATATTGCTTCTTCCTTGGTGCATGTATATATAGTCTTCAGGGAAAAGATTTGTTGTAGAAGACTTTGACTTCATTATGCAATGAGAAGCGTGCAAATTATCCTTTTAAAGAGGTCAGGCGCGACAGCTTTTAGACTTGCACTAAAATGGAAAGTGCAGGACTGTGCTGGCGGTCTATTTTTCTAAACATTCCTCATTCGTCTTAGCAGCTTGATAAGTTGACTTGCTTTATCTGTTTTTACTGCGTTCTTGCACTAGAATAATTCTGATGTTATTTAATGTTTCAAACAATTTGAACGTTAGATCACAGAAGTAATAATATGTTAGTTTCAAGAAAAACTAGCATAATTAAATTGGACGTTCAAAATAGAACTTAGCCATTTGAATATTTGTCGTTGGAAGCTTGCATCAGATATTTGAATTTGTTCTTCAGACGATCATCTTAAGTTGTTCATTGGACGATGTTCTTTAAGCACGTCTATTGGACAGTTTTCCTTAATACGTCTACTGGACGGTCTTCTTTGACACGTCTATTGGACAGTCTTCAAAGAGAAGTTTGTATGCTGTAAAGAGTTTAGTTCTTTAGCAGAAACTTGAACATTAATAAGTTTGTTATCTTCAAAACTTTGAGAGTCTAGACGCTTTTACGTCTTTGGTTCCAATAGCATTTTCAAGGAGGTTATGTTTACGGGAAAACTAAAATAATGGGGAAAGGGAGATGTCGTGCTAGTTTTTTAGTGAATAGATAAAAGTCACTAGATTAAATTAGAATGAATGGGTGAGATTTGGTGTCAAACTTTAATTTCACACCTTGGTATCATTTGATCCTCACTCATATATATATATATATATATATATATATATATATATATATATATATATATATATATATATATATGTATGTATGTATGTATGTATATGGGGCAGGATCCGTTGACATTAGGTGTAAAAGTTAGTCAAATTACATATTCAATAACTTTTTGTATAATGCAAATTTAACCAATCCAACCGTTGAATTTGATGTTCTTATTAATTAGATAAAGTATACAAAATTTCATACAATTCTAAAATTATTTAATAATTCATTGAATCACTTTATTTTAACGTACAATGTGATATTAAAATATATGTAAATATTCAATATTAGATAACATATTTAGAAAATTCCAAATGATGTGAAATTTGATATACATAATCATAAAGATAATATCATCAAATTCAACGGTTGGATTGGTTAAATTTGTATTATACAAAAAGTTATTGAAGGTGTAATTTGACTAACTCTTACACCTAGTGTCAACAGATCCTGCACCTATATATATATATATATCGGGGTAACCATTGGATTACAATTAAAAATAATGAACAGCTGAAATTAAAATTTAACTAAACACCTCTTATGAGACCACTATTGTCTCCGCCTCCATAATCACTACCACTACCACCATCATTGTTGCCACTATCGTTGCCACCACCTCTGCCTCCACCGTCGTCGCCACCATTATCACTGTTATTGTTACCGCCACCACCACCAATGTCATCATCGCCCCCACAGTTGCCACCACCACTGCTGTTGTCACTACCTCCACCACCACTGCCACAACTGTCGCCGCCACCGCCGTTGTCACCACCACCGGTGGTGGCGGGGACGATTGTGGCAAGTGACGATAATGGTCTCATAAGATGTGATTAATTGTGTTTTAATCTCAGCCACAAATTTTGTTTTAATTATGATCCAAGAGTTATCATTGAAAGTTCTTATTTTCTCATTGTAAAAGTTTCTCATTTGAAACGTTCCCTATATATATATATATATATAATTACCAGCTTGTTAAACTATGAAGTTGATATTAAAAACATAAGAAGATATACCAGATGCATGCTAAGAGAGTGAAGTCCACCTCTTTATAAAAGGAAAGTGTTCAAATAAAAGTAAATGTGAGGAAAAGTGGGGATAATAAAGGCCTGCAAAATCAAATAGTTTTACACGGTTATATATAGAGAGGAATGTTGGTATTATAATTAATAAAGAATTATGAATGTACATGAATCGGTTAAGTATATGGCATGAAGCATTATATGAGATTGCAATTAATGTCTTGTGTACGTGCTAACTAATTTGTTCGATAGCATCAAATAGGAGTGAATTGAATTTCTTGCTGAAGCCGATCAGTTGTAGTCGGTATGTAAATGTATTTGACTGATTTAATGTAGTGCACTAAAAAATGGCAAAACTTGACTCGACTTTGAATAATTTAATCATGTAAATCCTATTTCTTTTGTCTCATTTTGTTTGACGATTAAGATTTTGGCACAAGAATTAAGAAATGCTGTTAATATTTCAGATTTTACAAAAATTATTATGTAATTTTTTAATATATCTTTTATCTTTCATTTTAACTAGATTCTTTTTTATCTGTACTTCTTTTTTTGTTTTCTCACTCCACAATAAATAGTTAAGGGTATAACAAAAAAAATTAATATTTCATTGATATTATAAAATGACCAATCAAAATGGGAAAAAAAAAATTTGCTAAAACCTCAAACAAAAATGGATGGAGAGAGTATATTTGCATGATATATACAACTGTAAGCATATTATGTGGATGAGAGAGGGAGACAAAGCAACAAATATCAAGAATTTAGAAAGTAATAGTAAAGGGTGTTATTTAAAAAAAAAAAAAAAAGCAAAAGCATCTCTTCCGCTATCTTTTAAAGAACCATTTTATTAGGTTTTCCTTTAGAAATGTTAATTAAAGATTTTCTTAATTTTTTGAAAAATATAATCCTTTTATAGTGGTTGTTTATAGAATTGTCAATAAAAACCATACATTTTATTAGCGCTTTCATAACTAATTAGTAATAAATTAAAGCCTCTACGTTTAATATATATCATTATAATTTGAGGTATATTAGTGAAAAAATGTGTTAAGAAAGCTCCCTATTGTATATAGTAGTGCATTATACAAGCATGATCTCTATACTCAACCTTTACTTGAATTGAAATTATATGCCCTTTAGAAATGTTAATAAAAGATTTTCTTAATTTTTTGAAAATTTTTTAATGGTTGTTTATAGAATTGTCAATAAAAGTCATAGTCTTTATTAGTGCTTTCATAACTAATTACTAATAAATTAAAGTCTCTATGTTTAGTAGATATCATAATAATTTGCGATATCTTTATATTAATAAAAGTAATGTAGTATAGGCCAAAAACTCTTATGGAATTAAACACCAACTCTTTGCGAAACTTTTCCGATAGTGTCAAATATGAACACACCAATTGCAAAAAACACCAAAAATCAACTAAATTAAATTAAACAATAAGCTTTTACAAGCAAGCTACAAACATATAAATGAAACTTCACACAAATTTTCAGCTCAAAGCTCTATTGGGACTGTGAGAAAATGTCCACAACTGTACGAAATTTCAGCATCTTAAGAAAATAATTCTTTATCCATATCAAGCATCAAGCCACCAAGATTTTCACATACTCTTGTGATTAAAAATTAAAAAAAAATTAAAATATATATATATATATATATATAACTCAACAAACACACAAGGCCAGCTAAGTTCTATATGGCCAAACATATTTAGAAATCATCCCATCATTCATTTAATCCAAAATATCAATAACATGTCATAATTTATAGAAACCTCACTCTAGCCTATTTCACCACTTAAAACTCATAACATTTTAGTTCTTCCCCGTTGTCCTTACATTGGAGAAAATCATAAGAAGAAGAGATGGAGGAAAGAGGGCTCGTGCACTCAAAACATGATTTAGGGGCTTCATAATTGTCTAAAATAACAATATTAACAATAACAATAACAACAAAGGTTAAATTTTCTGAAAATCTGAAGATTTTTATCCCAAACATACAGACAAAATGACTAGAAAGAGAAAAAAGAAAAGAAAATGTTTCACACTTAGTTCCCATTTTATTCTAGAGTTCAAATAATAGAGATTACTTCAACATCATTCTCGTGCTCCTGCGCATATCACGTTGCCCTTAATTAAGGCCTCAATCTTTTTTATCTCCATGGCCAGTCCAGTTTTTTCCTCCTTTAAGTAAATTTGCCATAAACGAAATGATAAAATTCCAAAAGTTGCGTTGTTGTGGATTATCCATGCGACCCCTCCCCGCTGTCCCACTCGTGTTTCTGCTATGGTTTGGCACGTAAAATAAAGATGATGTCATAATCTGAAAGTTTTAGTAACTTAGCGCAATGGATTGATAAAATTAATGATGAAAGCAAAATATAGTTGGAATTGGAATTCAAACCGGAAAAGATAGCGATGCCTTCCAGCGTTAAATTTTATCATGCATCACACTGATAATAACTAAAAATTGAGCAATTTTAAATAAACTAGTATAGAAAATATGGTAGACTAAAACGACATTGTATTAATTTGGAGGTTTTGTGAAAATCACACATTATACTTTTCATGCATTGTAAAGTCTCAGAGCCATTCTAGCAACTAGCAAGATATCTGTTACTTTCAAATACTAAATCATATGTCTAAATGGGTTTCATGGATTCAGAGAGAGAGAGGGGAAAGAGTGAGAGACTAAACTTCTGGCCAATTGTTTAAAAAAGGTAATGAAGTTTGTAATTTCCTCCTTCTAAATAGTGTTGTCAAACCAGCAGATTCTAGATGGTGTGCTTTTGATCAATGAATTAGTGAATTTAGTTCAAAGAAGTAGGAGACATTGAGGCAGTGCTTTATTTGCAAGGTTAGTTTTGAAAAGGCTTGACTCTGTAAATTAGACTTTCTTATATAATTATATTATGTTACATAGATTGGGTATTTGTGAGAGATGGAGATCTTGGATTAGAGCATGTGTATTCCATGGGACTCTTTCTGTGCTTGTTGAAGACTTAAAGCTACTCTTCGAGGATTTGAAAATTCTTAAGCACTTAAAATATCAAATTCTTGATTTTTTACATAAAATAAGGAGTTGTAGTAAGATTTTGTTTGGAGGATGATTTCTCTTTCAATGAAATATTCAAATCATAGATTAATTCTCTAATTTTATCTTCTAGCATCTCCATTGCACTCCTGGAAAGAAAACAAACTAATCTGGGACTTGAAAAGACTTCACCATTGGATTAGTCATATATGCAAATCGGATTTAGAATCGGGATTATTTAAAATACAATTTGCAAGGATTAATTTGTTAGATGACTAACTCAACAAAATTAGAAAAAATGGTTTATTTTTTTTGTGTAGTTAAGATAGAAAAAACAATTAGCTCAAGATGACAGCAAAACCTCAATGGACAAGGCAGGGCAGTGCGTCAAGCAAGAATCAAATGGTGAATGATTGGAGACAGGGAAAGTGTGTATTTACTAGTCTCAAGCCCTAATTTCAATTTAGGTATTCTAAAATTTTAATTTACCAAGTGTTGGTGACCAACAATATTGATTCAACATTGCACATATCAGTTTTCATAAAAAAAAAAAACAGGGCCACTCATCAGGAAATTTATCAGACATTTTGAAATGCAAAAAATAAGACAGTACCTTATCAAACACACGTAAGTTCACATTGTTTGTAAAAGTCTACGCAAACCAATTCAGATTGTAAGATCCCTTCGAATACAATACCAAATAAGAAAGTAGTTTAAGTATATATTTCGAAGAAAACCTGTTGCTGGGCTCCCCACGCTCTCCAGTTCTACCGATAATCAAGAATTGCTCTCTACCGTCGTTATTGTACGCATCCTGAATCCGGTCGTCAGCCGTGATTGAATCCCCGGCGATCATTTGATTGCCTGTCCTATTGTTGAATGCGCCGATTATACCTCTGGCAGGTCAGCATAAAAATTTTAGTAAATGTTGAGTTGAGACGGATTTATTAGCAAGGTAATTAAAATTACTAAATGGTATGTCTTTTCACACAAAGCTTTCTAAACTCTGGAGCCTTTTAATCTAAGTGAGAGACTAACGACTATAGAGTAACAGAAAGATAGTGAATTCATATTGTTTGTTTGTAGGCATCTGAATATTAGTTCCTAGTGGAGGACAGTTCCTGCCGTCTTACAAATTTACTGCTATCATGGTCTCATCATCCCTAACTTCATGAAGCACCCCGGTGGGCGGTGGTACAGCATGCAATTGAAATGTATTAAGATTTTATGTCTCCTTGACAGTGACGATGATTGATGACAGTTGGGCAAAGAAGAGGTGGAGGCAATCGGTGGCAATGGTGGTTGTAGTGGGGAAAGAGTGGTGACAATCACGATTGATGGTGGTAGTAGTAGGGACGGGAAACAGTGTTTGATGGTGGTGGTGATAATTCAATTAACAATCTCAATTATTGTTTTTTTTTTAATTCATATATCTAATCGTTTAGAGAGGTGGTTCATTAATAAATCAATAAACCATCTATTTGGTGGTTCATTGTAAAATTAACTTTTGAAGTAAACTTAAAGCCATCCTAAAAAAAGAAGGTTTAATTAGCTTTTTAATTGTGTAAACTTTATCTTTTAGTCTTTATAGTTAAAAATAATTTGTTTTAGTTCTTATACATACACTTTCGATACTGATTTAATCTTTATTGTTTTAAATTGTCACAAAATAAATAAAAAAGTCAATTTGTGACGATTTTACACTACTAATTTTTATTTTGTGACAATTTTATTTTACGAAATTAAGACACATTTAACAATATAGACCAAATCGATATCAAAAATATATGTAAAGACTAAAACAAATTGTTTTTAATTATAAATATCAAAAGGTAAAGTTTACACAACTATAAGAACTAAAAAAGTAATTAAACAAAAATAAAATAACTGAAAGCCTCATAAACAATCAAGTAGAAGAGATTTGTTCGTTTTAAGTTTTAAATATAGAATCAAGGTATCAAAATGGGTTATCAATACCTTCTTTGGTTGTTAGCAAACCACACTACCAAAGCAATAAAGAGGAACGCCAACAACAACAAAAACGCTAACAAAAGTGGATTGAGGTCAATGGACAGCATTTCCGTCTTAAATTAGTCTAACTTTGTGTGGAAATAATGATCGAACGTAGGTCCTTATAAAGCGGAGGAGCTACAGAAATTGATATTTCAGTAAAAACAAAAGTAGTAAATAAGGGGGAAAAAAGTTACTTTTTAAACAAAAACTAATCACCTGTCATTTTTTTATTGAAACGAATCAAACGATAAAGGAAGGAGACAAACATATAGGACATATAGTTGGAATTCACATCATCAACAAATATATATATATATATATATAAGGTAAATTCTACAGTTGACTATCAAATAAAGAGTTTAATGGTCATATACTGACAGTGTAAATACTGTAATCTAATTACAAATTATCATTTATTATAAATTTGTTGATTTTTATAATAAATATTTTAAAAATCATATTAATAGTAATTTTTGATTAAATGATAATATAGAATTTCTTATATTAACAGTATATAACTATTAAACTCTCAAATAAATAGTCTGTCAATAAATCATCTCTCTAAACTGTTAAATATATAAATAAAAAAAAATAACAGTTAAGATTTATGAATTTGATTAACAATTTTAACTGTTAATTTTTTTTATTCATGTATCTAATAATTTAAAAAGATAATCGGGTGGATGATTGGATATAATTCTTCACTGTAAAAACTCCGTGTATATAATTTGAATTCACGTGGAGTGCGGAAAGAACACGTTTAAAATGTACAAGTGGCTTCTACGGTGGACAGAATCAAGGGTCCACCAATACACCAATAATTTTACTTCCTTTGAGAAAGTAGGTGTCCTTTTGCCTATAGTCAGGCATCATGCGTTCAATCACACGCAGTCAAGATTGACTAAATTTTTTTATTCTTCTATTTTATTAATTTTATAAAAATTGAGAAATAAAATAGAGGGTTAAGATTTTAGTTTCCTTCTCTACTGCAGAGAATCCCCATCCGTCCCTTCAGTAGCTAATTTTATTTTATTTTTTAAAATAAAATTGCAAATAAACGGCCAGGATCTTAAACGTCCAGACATTTAAACGGTCAAGATTTTTAAAATTTAACATTTTGTAATTTTAAATTTTTTTTAAACGGTCAGGATTTTTTAAATTTGTAATTTTAAAATCTTATTTTAAAATAACTTACTAGTTAAAAATATGAAGAATTAATTTGTACATAAAAAAAAGAATTAATTTGTAATTTTAAAATAATTTAAATATGTTTTTAGTCCTTATAAAATAAATAAGTTTTAATTTTAGTCTTTTAAAATTTTTTCTTTATCTTTTATTCCTCTAAAATTTGAAATCACTATATTTGGTCCTTCCAAAATGAGCAAATTTTGGTTTTAGTATCTGTAAAATATTTTTCTTTAATTTTTATCCATTCAAAATATGAAATAACATTTTAGAGGTAATTATAAGATTTTAAAAGAATTAAATATACTTTTAGCCTCCGTAAAATGAACAAATTTTGATTTTATTTCTTTAAATTTTTTTCTTTGATTTTTATCTCTCAAAAAGTTAAAACCATTGTTTGTGGTCCCTATTATGTGACACTCATTACTTATCTACCTTAAATAAATGTTATTTATCTATCTTAAAATGAAGGTTAGGGACCAAAAATAGTAATTTCAAACTTTGAAGGAATTAAATTAAAAAAATAAGTATTTTACAAGGACCAAAACCAAAATATGCTCATTTTATAGGGACCAATGTCCATGAGTCGGTTTGGGTCGGGTAATTGGTTTGGCTATACCCATTATCCAACTGATCAAAATGATACGGGTTAGGTTAGGTTGAGGTTTGTATAACTTTACTGTCAAACTCAAATTGAACCAACTCGGTAACTAACCGGTTGGTTTGAGTTTGATCAATTGGGTTTGCACATTTAAAATTATTTTAAATTTTATTAAAATTGTAATTTTTTGTTACCAATTTTAACACATTGTAAATGTATTGTATTTGGTGTTAACTTTATTTATTATAAAAGTCAACAAACTTACAATAAATAGTAGTTTATGATTGGATAATAGTGTAAAACTACTTTATACTGTCAGTACATGACCTTTTTATCATATATATATATATATATATATATATATGTGTGTGTGTGTGTGTGTGTGTGTGTGTGTGTGTGTGTGTGTGTAAGGCAAATTCTACAGTTGACTATCAAATAAAGAGTTTAATGGTATGTACCGATAGTATAAATTAGTTGTACACTGTCATCTAATCACAAACTATCACTTATTGTAAGTTTGTTGACTTTAATAATAAATACTTTAAAAGTTATATTAATGGTGATTTCCAATTCAATGACAGTATAAAATTTTTTACACTAACCATGCATGACCATTAAACTTTCAAACAAACAGTCTATCGATGGATCATCTCTCTAAATTGTTAAATATATGAATAAAAAAAATAACAGTTAAGATTTATGGATTTAATTAACAATTTTAACTGTTAATTTTTTTATTTATATATTTAATGATTTAAAAAGATAATCTGGTGGGTCATTTGATATAATTCTTCCCTGTAAAATCTCCGTATATATAATTTGAATTCACGTGAATGTAAAGGTAGCTTCTATGGTGGAGAGAATCAAGGGTTCACCAATACACCAGTAATTTTACTTGCTTTTAGAAGGTAGGTGTCCTTTTAGTAGCTAACCAGGATAATACCCGTGCTATTGCACGGGTCACATAAGGATTTAACATATTTTAAAATTTTTACTTATATAATTAAAAGACATATTATTATATTACTATACATTTATTAAAATCACATATTTGTTGAGCTTAAAATAATTGCTCAAAATATAATAAGAAAGAAGTGATAGTAACATTATTTAACACACTTTATTTTAATAAATTCTTTCTAATACACTATCTCTCATTAGTTATAACTTATTGAAATCTACAAAATGAGGATAGGGTTTTATTAAATAAGATGCAAGAGTCACAATTTTTTTGTAATTTCCCATAAATTTTAATAAATAAGAGAAAGTGTGTTCAAAAGATTAGTGTGTTAGAAAATATGTTTCTAACATTTTTCAATAAGAAAACTAAATATTGTTAATATAAAATATTGGATATTGACCTAAAAGAGCGAAGCAAAAACAAAAAACAATTTTGAGATAAAATACAAATTCAAAATGTTATAATGACATGGATGGTCATCATATTTTGACATTTTTCTCATCTAAAACAATTTTGATTGCACATATTTTGACATAGATAATCATCATATTTTGACATTCTACTCAGCAATTAAAGATGACTGAATAAAGTCAGAAACTAAAGCAAAAATTTAATTGTTAAAAAATAAATTATGTATATATTTTGATAAAATCTTTTTTTTTATTGTCATAGAGAATCTCAAATAGGATAATTTTTAAATATTATTAATTTAATTGCTTAAACAAATGAAATTTAACTGATTTTATTAATTTATATATTAATCATTTCCCCATAAAATGTAAATATTAATTTTTTAAATGAAAAATACACATGTTTGAATTTAAAATTACTTTAAGATGCATATTTTAAAATACACACGCTTAACTAATTTCATTAATTTATATCTAAATCATTGTCCAATAAAAATGTAATTTTTAAATAGAAAAATACACTTGCTTGAATTTAAAATTATTTTTAAAATTGTATTCTTAATAAAATATTATATCTTTATTATTGTTATTATATTATCTACTTAAGAGTAACATATTCTAATATAAATAAATTACCAATTTAAATAAAGTTTATTTTCAATATCAAGAAATCAACCATTATTGTTTTGAAAAATGACCTTACTTACTTATGTAAATTAATTTGGCCCAACAAAATATATTTGGTAAATTAATTACTTATGTAATTTAAAAAATAAAAAATCTTATAAGTAAATAGAATATGCATTGATAGTGTAAATGACTTTTATATTGTTATTTAATCATAAATCTTCATGTATAATAAGTTTATTGACTTTTATAAAATTACCTTAAAAGTCATACTAATAATAATTTCTAATTGATTGATAGTGTAAAATTATTTACACTAACAATATATAGAAATTAAATTCAAAACTTATTAAAAATGTTACATCAACAAGATATGCCTATTACAGCTATAAATTATTTTTTCAAAAATAAAATATGAATATACTTAGAAAAAAATCTGTATGCAATCCTAAAAACAAATAATAATTTAATTTTATGGATCGTAAAAGTCTTAAACACTATTAGAAGATGACATTAATTGAATAAAATAATTTTAAAACATTATAAATTCAATTTCTCAAATAAATTATGTTAATTAATTTTAGTAATTTATATATAAATTATTTTTTCATGAAAATAAAATATTAAAATTTTCAAATGGTAAAAAATATGTGTTTGACTTTAAAAATATTCTTAAAATATTAAAATTTTTAATAAAATACTATATCCTAGTTATTATTACGATACTATCTACCTAATGGTTCTAATTGTAATGAAAGTGAATTGTGACTTTATATGAACTTTACTTTTAATGCTAGGTATTCAAAAATTGTTATTGTTGAGGTGTATTTATGTAATACATGAAGAGTCTAGAAATATTTTATTTATGATGTTATTCAATAAATAATTTAAAACCAATTTCCAATAAAATTATATTTTATTTAAAATAAATTTTAATATATTTATGATGTATTTATGTAAAGTTTTCAACCTATCATATAGATATTAACTGATAAAATTTTAATATATGAAGTTATTAAAATAGAGTTAGAATATTATTTTCTAGTAAATATATTAACTAATTAATTTCAAATTGATTTTTCATATAAAAGATTCAATCTCATATTTTAAATATTAGTTAGAAAAACTTTTATTTATGAATTACTAAAAATGAATTTATACAATTTCAAAGTGAAAATAAAGTTAGTTACAAAATTATAACTAAACTTAATATGTATTTATCGTTCACTTAAAATAAATAATAACATGTTTTGATGGCAATCCTATAAATGTTTATTTTAAATATTTCGATTAAAATTTAAATATCTGTTAGACAATGATTGTTTAGTTTTATTAGTATATGTTTATAAATTATAGATTATAAATTTTTATGCATATAAAAGTGCTATAAATAAAAAATAATGTAGAGTAGTATTAATATCAGTTTACAGTAATAACAAAAAAAGGCTTTGTAAAGAGATAGATAAGTGGTAAAAAGATGGGTTGTGTAGTAACAGACAGTACTCAGACCATATGGTATTCTAGATGCGAAAAAAAACGAAGAAGGAAAGAAGAAAACCAAAAAGAAAAAAAAATGAAAAGGATAAAGAAAAAAAATTGAGTGGAAATTTTTTCCAAAAGTACTGACACGTGCCCCTCCAAAGGGTCTTTCTTTCTTATAGTATGTTGATTATATATTTTTATGCATATAAAAATGCTATAAATAAAAAGAATATAGAGTAGTATTAATATCAGTTCACAGTAATAACAAAAGAAAAAAGCTTTATAAGAGATAGATAAGAGGTGAAAGTACGGGTTGTGTAGTAACAAACAATACTCATAGCATACGGTATTCCGGACGTGAAAAAGACGGAGAAGGAAGGAAGAAAACCAAAAAAAATGAAAAGGACAAAGAAAAAATTGAGCGAGAAAATTTTTCCTAAAATATTGACACGTGCCCCATCGAGGTCTTCCTTTCTTCTAGTATATTGATGATTGATTTTATTTTTTTTAAAAAAAAATCAAATTGCAAATAAACAGCCAAGATCTTAAACGTCCAGAATTTTAAATGGTCAAGATTTTTAAAATTTAAAATTTTATAATTTTAAAATTTTTTAAACGGTCAGGATTTTTTAAATTTGTAATTTTAAACTCTTATTTTAAAATAAATTACTAGTTAAAAATATGAAGAATTAATTTGTAATTTTAAAATAGTTTTAATATGTTTTTAGTCTTTATAAAATAAAGTAAGTTTTAATTTAGTATTTTAAATTTTTTCTTTGTCTTTCATCCCTCTTAAATTTGAAATACTATATTTGGTCCTTCTAAAATGAGCAAATTTAGTTTTAGTCTTTGTAAAATATTTTCTTTAATTTTTATCCATTCAAAATATGAAATAACATTCTAGAGGTAATTATAACATTTTAAAAGACTTAAATGTACTTTTAGCCTCATAAAATGAACAAATTTTGATTTATTTCGTTTAATTTTTTCTTTGATTTTCATCTCTCAAAAAGCTAAACCATTGTTTGTGGTCCCTATTATGTGACATTCATTACTTATCTACCTTAAATAGATGTTATTTATCTATCTTAAAATGAAGGTTAGGGCCAAAATAGTAATTTCAAATTTTGAAGGGATTAAAATTAAAAAAAAAAACAGAGTATGTCTATACAATTTATTTCTAAAAATATTAGGCTATGCTAATTTGAGAGAAAAAAAAAACTTTTTCAATTGCCAAAATGTTATTTTGTTTTTATTAATTTTAATGTTTTAAACTTTGTATTCAAAAAGATAAACTAAACACTATCATTTCATAATTTCTAAAACCTTTCAAAATAGAAACAAAATAAAATTAAGATGATATTTTATGATTAAAAATAAAATAAAATATTTTTTCAGGCCCTTAAATCTTTTATTTGACTTTATGTTTACACTTATGATTAGCAAAATATGCTAACATTTTTTATGTCGTGTATAAAATTATCAAATGCTTTTATGCTATTAGAGTATAACCACATGCCAATGCACAATAAGATAAATTGTTACAATACCTATAAAGTACAATAAAATATGTTAGTACAATAGAAAAGCTGACATATAAGCATAGCAGTACAAATACACATGTGGAACACTTCTTGACAAAGCAACATATAATTGACCATGGCTAAAAACGTGTCATGGAAGATAAATCCCAACATTTGATATGGTTTGTCCCTGTAACTTATTATGGTAATTGCAAAACTTAATTTCACAGGAAACTACTTTTAATAAATACAAAGGGAAGTCATGCACTCTTGTTGTCTTATGTTTAATTCTGGGCAAGAAAGCTTTTCTTTTGACAAGGTGGCCTGTTTATTAACAACACTACATATATTTTAGAGGGATGAAAGACAAAGAAAAAATTTAAAAAAACTAAATCAAAACTTACTTATTTTATAAAGACTTAAAATATATTTAAACTATTTTAAAATTATAAATTAATTCTTCCTATTTTTAACTAGTAATTTATTTTAAAATAAAATTTTAAAATTACAGAATTTTAAATTTTAAAATCTTGACCGTTTAAAATTCTGGACGTTTAGGATCCTGGCGTTTATCTGCAATTTTATTTTTAAAAAAAATAAATCAAATTAGCTACTAAAAGGACACCTACCTTCTATAGGCAAGTAAAATTATTGGTGGACCCTTGATTCTCTCCTCCGTAAAAGCCACCTGTACATTTTGCACGCGTTCTTTTCGTACTACACATGTATTCAAATTATATATACGGACTTTACAGTGTAGAATTATTAGTATGTGGACCAGTGTAATGCACGAAAAATTAACATTCAATTATTATTTTACTAATATGTAATATTACTTATTTGTAAGATAAATATAATGTTTTACGTTTGTTAATATGTAAATTTTTGAATGTATTTTATTTAATACTTAGTATAAAAAAGAAGGACCATAAGTTTACTATTATTAGTGAAATTAAGTATTTTGATGTTTATTTTAAATGTCAATATTGTAGTGATATTTGTATTTTAATATATATATATATATATATATATATATATATATAGATTTAGATGATCATTATTAAATGTGAATATGTATAAATATTAATATGATTTTTATAAAATATGATATGATATTCGTGGACTGAATCGTTATTAGGGATGACAATGCTGAAGGGTGGCACGAGTAGTAACCTCCCATCACTACCCTTCTTAAATGAAAGTACACTTCATGGTTTCTCGTATCTACAGAATATCTGTTGAGTGAGTATCAATGAATTTTATAAATATCCATAGGTATTCATAGGTATCCATGGATATTTATGAAAATATAAAATTAAAAAAAGAAAATTAAATGAAATTAAAAACAAACAATTTAAAACATATATTTATACTAAAAATAAATTAAAGCAACTTAATTTATATATAATTAAAGTTATTTAAGTAATTCCAAATTGCGGTTACCAACAAGTTTAGGTACTTTACTACCTACCTTTGTCTCAGTAATAAGTAGATAGAAAAAAATTCATTTATTTTACCAGCAGGTACCCCATTAGGATATCCATTGTCAATCTATGGTATATTTTACCCACAAGTACAATTTTTTTTTGTCATCCCTAATCGCTATACTTATAGCCCAAATAAAAGATGTATGCGGAAAAAATAAAATCTAAGAGATCACAAAGGGTTTATAGTTTTTTTTGGTATCTTTGTTCGAAATTAAGCTTCCATTGAAAAAGAAAAAAAATTAGAGCATTTCAATATGAAAGATTTGACATTGAATGAAATTAATTGAACACTTTTGACTATAATTATGACCATTGAGTTTTGTATGAAAGATAAGTGATAATTGCAAAAAAAAAATGAAAAAAATCCAAGATATTAAAAAATAAACACAACACTCCAATTGAAAAAAAAAAAGAAAAATTAGAATAAAACTCATGTTAATATTTTTTATCATGTTAACGTCATCAAATGTTTCTCGATACATAATGTTTTTGGTTGATGTACAAACTCTTTGATCATCATCAAATATTGAAAATTTGATACTTTTCTTGATTTAATGTACAAACTCACATTTTCGGGAAGTTGTGTTTATAAGAAAACTAAAATAATGGGGAGGAGGAGATGTCACGTGAGTTTTTTAGTGAATATATAAGAGCCATTAGATTAAATTAGATTGAACGGACGCTAGGTGTCATTTTGATCCGGAATATATATAATATATATATATATATATAAATTGATTTTTGACATTTAGTTACAGCTTGTTAAATTATTAAGTTTGATATTAAAAGAATAACAGGATATACCAGATGTTTGCTAAGAGAGTGAAGTCTACCTCTTTATAAAAGGAGAGTATTCAAATCAAAATGAATGTGAGAAAAAAGGCCTGAAGAAACAGATAGTTTTACACGTTTATATATAGAGAGGGATGTTGATATTATAATTAATAAAGAATTATGATGTACATTGTTGCAACTAGGGTCACGATGGAGTGACGAAAAATAATAGACAAAGGAGTTGCTACCATAGTTTATTAAGGGAAAACATATGAAAAAATCCTAAAGAAAACAGTCTCGAACCAAGAAATGGATTTGGGAGTTGGTTATGCATAGGGAAGGTGCTAACACCTTACGACATCTGTCCTAAAGATGGATACCCCTAATTAAATGTGTAAAATTAGATAGCTTAAAAAATATTATTTTACCCCTAAAAATGTTTTATTTATTACAAATTTTATTATCTTTATTTATCAAAAGAATTTAATTAAGAAGAAATATTTTATTTTTGAAAAGAAATTAATTTTATTATTTTGAAATCGAGAAGGGTGGTTCCTTACTCTTACATATCCTCAAATGCAATGAGGAATTAGACTCATATAGTTCTTTGTAAAAAAAATTTTGTGGGTTGATATTTTTAAGTTTTGTTTTTTTTTATTTGTTCAATTCGACATTACCAAGTTGTACAACTTAGAAGTGCCAAATTTACCAGATGACCAAATAAGAAGTATTTTTAAAGTGGTCATATTTAAATTTTATTAGTATTTTTTTTGTTTTATTAGTTTAAGTTTTGAAAAATATATACTAATAATAATTATTATTATTGATATTATTAAAATGCTCTCCATTAACCTCACGTTGGTAATAAGAACAACAAAACCTGAAAACGAATTGGACCAAAACATGCCCAGCACAATCAAAACATTTAGGTTGGTAATAAGAACAACAAAACCTGAAACGAATTGGACCAAAACATGCCCAGTACAATCCAAACATTTAGGTAAGACCAACTTGGGCCAACCCTTCAGCCAACCAACAAATTTCAAAAAAGAACATAAATAAATAAAATAAAAACAGAAGGGTAAAGGCCAAAGGGAGAAGGGAGGTCGCGACCCTTCTACGTCCAGATGCGCCTACACGCAGCGTCCTGCGCCTTCACTGGAGAATGAGAAGTCGCCACCGTTGGCAGCCAACACCAGTTTGCTAACGCACGGATGACGATGGGGGAAACTAAAGCGGCGACACCATGCCGGAGCAAGGAATGGCGGAACCATCTCGCGACCAGAAGACGACGCAATGGCTGGAGAATTGCAGTGGCTGGCTAAGTGGTGGCCAGCAATGGCACTTGACAGCGGTTCGCAGGCCATCGCGGAAACTCAATCGTGGCGTGGTGTGGGTGTCACGGATACGCGATACCGGCGTGGCGAGGCCGTCTTGGAAGCGCGACGGTGGCGTGGCAAAAGCGTGCGGATGACGCTGTTTCATCTTTTTATTTTTATTATTGTTTTGTTT